>JAVJHY011487509.1:0-127500 GCA_035593235.1 Phascolosoma agassizii | reverse complement strand
ACGACGGCGTTCAGCGGATCGCGATTCATGGCGGAAAATTATCGAACATAGGCAATGCTGCCAATGGTGGCGGTTCCATGCCTTCCCGATATTTCAGTCGAACCCAGAGGGGTGTTCTCAAGGATTCGACAAGGGAGGCGAACCATGAAAATCCAGACCCGCAACTACGTCACTGAGGCGGCAGCTGCACCATCGGAACAGGCAGCTGCTCACTTTCGCGCCAAATTCGCGTTCGAGACGGATTGCTGGGATGTGCATTCGACCCAGGGCAACGAGGATCGAGGGTTCGTATTGGTGGACGTTCGGTCGCGCGCTGCCTTTGAGGCCGGACACGTGCCAAGAGCGATCAATATTCCACGAGCCGAGCTAACCGAGGCGCGCCTGGCCGAATACCCGACCGACACCTTGTTCGTAGTGTATTGCGCAGGTCCGCACTGCAACGGATCGAGTCGGGGTGCGCTTCGTCTGGCTGAGCTGGGAAGGCCCGCGAAGGAAATGATCGGCGGGACCACCGGGTGGGTGGACGAGGGCTTCGAACTTGTAACTCTGTGAGCGCGAAGACTATGGCCGCCGCCATTTCGGTCGTGGTCTTATGGTCTTCCGCGTTTGTGGCGGTCGCAACCGCGCTCACGGAGATCCCGCCCGGCCCACTAGCGTTTGGTCGGTACGCTGTCGCCTCAGTGGTTTTGGTGCCGTTGATGTTAATGCGGGGGATAGTGATCCCATCACCGAGCGACCTCGGCCGACTAATGCTGGCTGGGGCGATCGGTATCTCGCTGTACAACCTCGCTCTGAACGCGGGCCAGCAGACCGTCAGCCCCGGGGTTGCATCGCTGCTGGTAAACACGGCTCCGATTTGGACGGCCTTGTTCTCCGTGGTATTCCTCGGTGAGGCGATGGACCGACGCGGATGGATCGGCACTTCATTGTCTTTTCTTGGAGTCTCGATGATCGGCCTGCAAAAGGGCGGATGTGACCTGCCCCCGAAGTCCGTACTGTGATCGCGTGGGGGGTGTTGGGCACCCTCCCTTCACATGTCGCCTTGGGAGGTGGCGCGCTTTCCATCTTCGGCGTGTTCGTAGGACGCGGGTCTTCTACGTCATCCGAGGTCGTGGCTACGTCTTACAGCGGATGCCGCAGCGCCGAGGGTCTCTAGAAACTCCGAGTAGTCAACTTCTTGAACCCTGGTTATACCGGAGAGAGCCCATGAAGACTCTGATGATCTGTCTTGGGATGATAGCTGTGAACACACCGGTTTTACTCTCGGCCCAGCGTCTCGACGTTTTGGTTCCAGGTGAACTCGTCAGTGTGACCCGAGCGACGAAACTCCCCCACGACGGCATTACCTACCACTACCACCGTAAGCCGCTACGGCTCCGAGGTAGTTTTGTCGCGGTTAGGGGGGACACCCTTCTAGAGCTTGAGGCCGTCGATGGATCCGGGCCGGTGTTTCTCGTGCTGAACCGCAGGTCCGTTGTCGAACGGCTGACCGTACCGAAGAGAAGACAAGCGATGATCTTCGGTGGCCTGACGGCTTTCGCGATCGGCGGCGGGATCGGCCTGAAAGCTGTGTCGGGTACCTGCCAGGAATGCATGTTTCCGACGGAATCTCTGGCCCTAGTTACGGGAACCGCTTCTGCCTTGCTAGGGCTGCTAATCGGGGCCGTGATCGATCGACACCTCGACGATAAGCGGTGGGTGCATCTGTCCACGGCTACGCCTACGATTGACCTCGCAACTGTGCCGGGCCCAACCCACTGGCGGGTCGGTCTGCGCTTGCCTCGTTAGATCCGAACGCTGGTCTGCTTTGGGTCGCGGGTGCGCCCGCCTAGGGACGCTCCTTCACCACCCTCGTTCCCGACCAGTGATCGCCAAATCGACGTTGCTGGGTGTCGGTCAAGACCTTTGATGACCTCGGCGAGGCCAAACCCCGTCGCGATCAGGCTGATGGGCAGCATCAGGAGCCAACCGATGATTGGGACTCCTCATTGTTCTGCTGTGTTTGAGCTCCGGGGGTACCCGATCTATCTGAGCAAGCGTATTACGCATGATGATCCCGCCATTCTCCCAACTTAGGCTGAACCCGACTTCAACTGCCGTAGAGACTTAGCGAGGCTCGCGCGCCCCGTCCTTCAGGCCCGGTGTGGGCAGGGTAGCGCCCCCCATGTAGCTTTGCGGAGCGCGTAGCCAGAGTCGCACTTCGAAGGGAGCAGTTCATGGGCAGGGCCATTGGGTGTTTAGGAGTACTCGTCATCACTGCTTTGGCGTACACAGGGTTCACTTCGTACAACGCCCTCATTGGCAAGGACGAGGCGGTTAACACCGCCTGGGCTCAGGTCGAGAACGTCTATCAGCGTCGCGCGGACTTGATCCCGAACCTCGTCGAGACGGTGCGGGGCGCTGCAGACTTCGAGCGCTCCACGCTTGAATCGGTTATCGAAGCACGATCGAAGGCGACCGGGATCACCTTCGAAAACGCTCCGACGGCAAATGACCTAGCGCAGTTCTCTGCGGCTCAGGGGGAAGTCTCGTCCGCACTATCGCGCCTGCTGGCCGTAGTCGAAGACTACCCCGAACTGCGGGCGACCGAGGCCTTTCGCGACCTGCAATCACAGATCGAGGGAACTGAAAACCGAATCACGGTTGAACGTCAGCGCTTCAACGAAGTAGCCCAGGACTTCAACACAACCGTACGTCGCTTCCCGACTTCCGTCTTTTCGGGAATGATGGGCTTTGCGTCGCGGGCCTACTTCGAAGCGCAGCCCGGAGCCGAGACCGCCCCCGAAGTCGATTTCTCCCGTAACTAATGGCGACGCGCTTAGGGTAGAGCCCGTGGACGCTCCGGTTTTCGGATCCTTTCCAACAAGAGCTCTCGATCGTATCCGCGACGCAGCAGCAGCAGCCGAGCGAGGTACTTCAGGCGAGATCGTGACCGTGATCGCCGACGCGACCGACGACTACGTGGAGGCGCTCTGGAGAGGTGGCGCAGTCGGCGCGACCCTGGCGCTGGCGATTGTGACGCTCCTTGGGTGGGCCGGTAGAGATTGGGGATTCGACCCATTCTTCCGGATCGCGCTCCCCGTTGTCATCGGTGCCGTGGCTGGAGCCGCGCTGGTATGGGCTCTTCCTCCGCTACGACGTGTGTTCGCGGGTCGGGAGGTCATGGCAACTCGTGTCTGTGATGCAGCCGAGGCGGCGTTTCTCGAGGAGGCGGTGTTCGAAACGGTCGCTCGATCAGGAGTACTGATCTTCGTCACGCTCTTCGAACGGCAAGCCGTTGTGCTCGCCGACGAAGGTGTGCACGCGGCTGTACCCGAGGGCGTCTGGGACGAGGTTGTCGATGGTGTGGGTTACGCCATGCGTCGCGGCGAGCCCGTGCAGGGTCTGCTATCCGCGATAGCGTCGTGCGGACGGATCTTGCGGGATCACGATCTGACGGCCGGTCCGGACGATATCGACGAACTTGATGACCGGCCTCGCCTGAGACCGTCGTGAACATGAAGTCGTCACTGCGCCTGTGTCTGGCTGTCCTTGGCGTCGTGATGCTTCCGTCGCTGCTCGGGGCCCAGAACGTCCCGTTCCTAAACGGACGTGTAAACGACCTTGCCGGGCTGATCCCCGACGATCGGGAAGAAGCACTGGAGGCACGGCTCGAGGCCTTCGAACTCGAAACGGGGAGTCAGGTTGTCGTTCTCACGGTGCCGGATTTGGGTGGTGATAGCGACCAAGCCTACGCCACACGCGTGGCCGAGGCGTGGTCACTCGGGCGAGAAGGTGTCGACGACGGCGTGTTGTTTCTGATCGCTCGTGATGACCGGAAGTTGCGTATTGAAGTCGGTTACGGGCTCGAAGGAGCCCTCACCGATACCGAATCGCGCCGGATCCTCGATTGGATCGCGGTCCCGGCCTTCCGCGACGGCGCCTTCGCTCGCGGAATCGAGGAGGCCACGGCGGCCGTCCTCGAGGAGATCCGGGGCGAGATGCCCATTCCGCAGAGGCGTCCAGCGTGGATGACCGACGACTTGGAGCGTCAGCGCGCCCAGGAGCGAAGGGCCGGGTGGGTAAGCTTGGTATTCTTCGCCCTGTTTATCCTTTTCCTGATTCGACTGGGTCGCCGACGTGGACGCCGCCGTCGGGCCTGGAGTTCGCGAACGGGGTGGGGCCGCCCGCCGATCATCATTTCTACACGCCCATCACGGGGTCAGGTGACTCGCTCTCGGCCTAGCCGCCCTCGACGGCAGACGCCCCGGCCCTCCCGCCCCCGCTCAAACGGCTTCGGCGGGTCTTTCCGCGGCGGTGGGGGCAGGTTTGGTGGCGGCGGAGCTTCATCAGGTTGGTGACTCCGCCGGAGTTGACTCCTTTAGAACTGGTGGCAAGGAACCGAGTTGTCGGGGTCGGCGTTAGGTTTCGCACGTATCGCCACCGCAAGAATCAAGGAAAAAAATGAATCCGACAGACCTCTCTTTGCCCCAGACCGATGACCCTTCCGAAGTCCGTGATTGGGTCCAGCGTTATTACGGTGAAGAGCTTGGCAAGTCGGGGGACTTACAAACCAACGCGTGTTGTGTCGGGGCTGAGCCCGCAGCATGGCTCAAGGAGCTGATCGGAAACGTCCATGAGGACGTCTTGGCCCGGTTCTACGGGTGTGGCTATCCGATCCCTGAGGCGATCGAGGGGCACACGGTTCTCGACCTCGGATGTGGAACGGGGAGGGATGTTTACATCTTGAGCCAGCTCGTGGGCGCGGAAGGAGTGGTTCACGGTGTGGACATGACTGATGCCCAACTCGAGGTCGCTCGTCAGACGGACGACTGGCACCGCCAGCGCTTTGGGTACCCCGAGTCCAACGTGCGACTGCACGTCGGATTCATTGAAGACCTTGCCTCGCTCGACATCGGCGAGGGGACGGTCGACGTTGTCGTGTCGAACTGTGTCGTGAACCTCAGTCCGCTTAAAGCTCACGTTCTCCGTGAGGTCTACCGCGTCCTTAAGCCGGGTGGTGAGTTCTACTTTTCGGACGTCTTTGCCGACCGCCGGCTACCAGATGAAATCGCGTCAGACCCGGTGCTTCACGCAGAGTGCTTGGGTGGGGCACTGTACCGCGGCGATTTCGAGTCGTTGGCCAAAGCGACTGGATTCCGCGACCCCCGGGCGGTTGTTGCCGACCCCATTACGATCGAGAATCCGGACATCGAACGAAAAGTGGGCGCGGCCCGCTTCGAGTCGGTTACCTACCGATTGTTCAAGGTGGAAGGCCTCGACGATCTGTGCGAAGACTATGGGCAGGTCGCGACCTACAGGGGTTCGATTCTAAACTGCGAGTCGATCTTCTGGCTCGATGATCACCACGCGTTCGAGGCCGGACGTCCGGAGCGGGTGTGCCGCAATACGGCAATAATGTTGGGCACCACTCGGTTCGCCGAGCACTTCGAGGTTAGCGCTCCTGGGGCTCATTGTGGGGAGTACCCGTGCGGGCCAACAATCGCGGCGCAACAATACGCTGAACGCCGTGCGGGGACAGAGAGCGGACCCGGAAACTGCTGCTGAGCCTTCACAAAGGTGAGGCGCCCCGTGCCGATTCTTGGTCCGGGGGTTGCGGTGTAGATCCAGTCTGGGGTCGGGTGCTGGACTGAAACACCCCTAGAACCCTACTTTAAGGGGTTGGTGTATGCACAGCTTCGAATCGCTCTGAAGCTGCGCCGTAGGCCCGAAACGCACCTGTTCGAGGTAGAGTATGACCCACTATTCGCACCCCTTGGTTCCTCTGGCAGCTCTTGCGACGGTCATTGCAGCAATCGCATTGGTTCAGCCAGTACCCCAGGATTCGCCATCTCAGCTCTATCCGACGTGGGTGGCATCCGGTATTCACGCCTCAGGCACGCACTCCTCGGGCCCGCGCCCGTCTTGGGCAACGTCCGAGATCCCCGCGCCCAGCGCCGATGACGCAGATGACGAACTAATTGGGCAATACTGTGCCGGCTGCCACAGCGAGCGGCGCCTTCGCGGAAACCTCTCTCTGGAGGCATTTACCGTAGAAGCCGCTCCGGACCAGGGGGCGGTCACGGAAAAGATGATTCGCAAGTTACGTGCGGGCATGATGCCCCCTCCGGGCTCACGCCGCCCCGAGGGTGATTCACTAGTCGCGCTCAGGGCGTCGCTAGAACGCCGCATGGACGAGGCCGCGAAGGACAATCCCAACCCCGGGACGCGGACGTTTCAACGGTTGAATCGAGCCGAATACCAGGCCGCTGTTCGTGACCTGTTGGGCATCGAGGTGGACGTCGCGGCTTTCCTGCCTCTTGATACGAAGAGCGCAAACTTCGACAACATCGCTGACGTGCAGATGCCCTCGGCCACACAGATGGAAGGGTACCTGCGCGCCGCCGGGGCGATCAGCCGCAGTGCATTGGGGGATCCGAACGCCAGCGCCTCATCAACCCCGTACCGCGTACCACGGAACGCTTCGCAGAAGGAGCATGTTCAGGGTGCACCCATCGGTACTCGGGGCGGTCTCGCCGCGGCGCACGACTTTCCGGCTGATGGACGTTACCTGTTTCAGGTAACCCTGCACGCGGCCCCCGAAGGCGAATTGTTTGGGCGCTCCCAGCTCAACGAGCAGGTTGAGGTGTCGATCGACGGAGAGCGCGTTGCTCTGCTCGATATCGATCGTTGGATGTCCGATTCAGACCCCACGGGGATGACACTTACAACCGACTCGATCTTCGTACGAGCCGGTCAACGCAAGCTGGCGGCTGCGTTCATCAAACGCTTCGACGGTCCGCTCGATGACCTCATACGCCCGTTGGACAACACTTTGGCCGACACCCAGATCGGTCTCGGCTACGGGGTTACCACGCTTCCGCATCTCCAGGTGTTCACCGTCGTGGGTCCTCACGATGTATCGGGCGTTTCGGAGACGCCGACTCGGGCTGCGACCTTCACCTGCCGACCCACGTCGGCTGAAGAGGCACGACCCTGCGCTGAGAACATCGTCAGCCGCCTCGCGACTCAAGCGTACCGCCGCGCACTTGATGATGGCGACTTGGAAGACCTGATGGTCTTCTACGATATGGGGGCGGCTGAGGACGGATTCGAAGGCGGCGTACGGATCGCTTTGCAGGCCATTCTTGCCAGTCCGCATTTCGTGTTCCGCACCGAGGAAATCTCTGGCGTAGGCGACAGCGGTGTTCACAAGATCAGTGATGTCGATCTGGCCTCGCGCCTTTCCTTCTTTCTTTGGGGCACCGTCCCGGACGCCGAGCTGATCGAACTGGCGTCCAAGGGTGATCTGTCGAAATCCAGAACCTTGGAGGCTCAGGTCCGTCGAATGCTTGCGAGCCCGCGAGCCGAGGCCCTGTCGACACGCTTCGCCGGGCAGTGGCTCCGGCTACCCGACTTGGCACGGGTGCATCCGGACGCACTGGACTATCCGTACTATGACTACACCTTGGCCGAGTCGATGAAACGCGAGACCGAGCTGTTTTTTGATCACCTGGTCCGTGACGATCGGAGTGCGCTCGACATGCTGACGGCCGACTACACGTTCGTGAACGAACGATTGGCGCGGCACTACGGCATTCCCAACATCACGGGTACAGACTTCCAACGCGTCAGCTACCCAGACGAAACGCGAAGGGGGTTGCTGGGCCATGGGAGCATTCTCACTCAGACCTCGCATGCAAACCGCACCTCTCCCGTGCTTCGCGGGAAGTGGGTGATGGAGGTGTTGATGGGTTCGCCGCCACCGCCGCCGCCACCCGATGTGCCCGACCTTGAAGAGGCGGGTGCGGTCGAAGAGGGCAGGATGCTCACAGTCCGCGAGCAGATGGAGAAGCACCGCGCGAACCCAACGTGCAACTCCTGCCACCGCTTCATGGACCCGATTGGGCTGGCACTCGAGAACTTTGACGTAACCGGCGCTTGGCGAGTCAAGGATCACGGGAATCCGGTCGATCCGACGGGCGAGCTTTTCGACGGGTCTCCGCTGTCAGGGCCTGCGGATTTGCGTGCGGCGCTGCTCACGCGACCCGAAGTGTTCTTGACGACCTTCACCGAAAACCTGATGGCGTACGCTATCGGTCGACGCATTGAGTATTTCGACATGCCGACCGTTCGGGCGATTACACGCGACGCTGCCGAGAATGGATACAGAATGTCGACGTTCGTGCTTGGCGTCGTGAATAGCCCTGCGTTCCAGAGTGGCCGCGCTGATGTGGCCGTGGACGTCGACCCTGCTGGAGGAAACTGATGCGACGAGTACAGATGAAAGCGGCGCTGCTGCTTCCGCTCGCATTGCTCATGGGCGCCTTGGTTGGCGCGCCAGAGGCTCCGGTGGCCGAGGCCGCCGAGTCAGGCGATCTCGAACTCGTGCGCTCACTGGTGCGCGACGGGGCGGATGTGAACGCAGCTCAAGGTGATGGGACCACTGCACTGCACTGGGCCGCGATGCGCGGCGATGCCGAGATGGCAACGGTGTTGATGTACGCAGGGGCCCACGCCGAGTCGACGACTCGATTGGGTGGCTACACGCCCCTGCATCTCGCCAGCAAGGCCGGACACGACGGTGCTGTCGAGGCCCTGCTGGTGGGGGGGGCGCAGGTTGACGGTGTTTCGACTACGGGAGTGAGCGCGCTCCACCTCGCGGCCGAGTCCGGCAGCGTGACGACTGTGATCGCGTTGATCGGACAGGGCGCCGAGGTCGACGTGCAGGACCTGTATCAGGGACGGACACCGCTGATGTTCGCGACGGCCAGTAACCGCGTTGAAGTAGCGGACGTACTGCTCGCGTCTGGAGCGGATGTGTCCGTCACGACCACGGTAGTCGACTACGCCGAGCGGGCGGAGGCGGACAACGCCGAACGGCGGCAGCGCGCAAGGATGGTTGCTGCGGCGAAGGGTGATGACCCCGATGCGGCGGCCCAACGTGGACTGGGTCCCTACGGAAACAACCAACAGCAGGCCGGGCAGCAGGGGACCGCGGCTCAGGCTGCGGGTTCCGCGGCCGAGCCGGATACAACCGAACCGGACGAGACGGAACCGAAAGCAGACATGCCCGACGAGGACATGCCCGAAGAGGTTATGCCCGAGCCTCATCCCGACCCGGACCAGGCGACTCCTCCCGGCGAGCCCAGGGATCCAAGGGCCTACGCGCCGAATGACTCGGCCCAGGTCTCTGTATCGGCCATGTCGTACGACGCGTTGGTGGGGCGTCAGGGCGGGCTGAACGCGCTGCACTATGCGGCACGCGACGGACGGATGGACATCGCAACACGCCTGCTCGACGCCGGTGCAGACATCAACGCTCTCACAGACGGTGACGAGTCAACTGCACTACTGATCTCGATCATCAACGGCAACTTCGATCTAGCAGAGACGCTGCTCGAACGTGGCGCCAACCCCAACCTCCTCAGCGAGGATGGTGCGGGGCCGTTATTCGCAACGTTGAACACGCGTTGGGCGTTTAGAACATGGTATCCCCAACCGACCGCATGGCAGCAACAGGAGACAGACTATCTCCAGCTGCTCAACCAACTCCTTGAGGCGGGGGCAGAGCCCAACATCCGGCTCGAGCAGCACGTCTGGTACGCCGTATACAACGCGGGCCGAATTGGCGTCGACTTCGGAGGGGCAACACCCTTCTGGCGGGCGGCTTACTCACTCGACGTGAGTGCGATGCGTCTCCTTGCCGAACACGGAGCGGATCCGAACATCTCGACTCGGAAGCCCGCCTCCCGCCGTTTCCGGCGCCCTGATCCGGATGAGGAAGAAGAAGAGGACCCGTCCGGACTCCCCGAGGTTGAAGTGGGTGGGGAAGCAATCCATCCGCTTCACGCGACGACCGGTGTCGGGTACGGCACGTCGCGCGTGGGACAGCAACACGTGCATGCTCCGGACGCCTGGTTGGCGGCAACGACGTTCCTCGTCGAAGAGATGGGAGTCGACGTCGACGTCCGCGATCACGATGGCTACTCAGCCCTTCACAACGCGGCCTCACGGGGTGACGACGAACTGATCCAATACCTGGTCGACAAGGGGGCCGACGTGACCTTTGTGAGTCGACGGGGGCAGACGACTGTGGACATGGCAAACGGTCCCCAGCAACGAGTGCAGCCTTTCCCGAGCACGATGGCCCTTCTCGAAGGCTTGGGGGCTGAGAACAACCACAACTGCATTAGCTGCTAACCCCAGCGGTTCTGACAGCAGTCAGAGGCGGCTCGGAGGTTCACTCCGGGCCGCCTTTTGCATACGCCTACGCGAGTTCGGGGTGATCCCAAAAACTGGTGACCGTCGTGAACTTCCCGTCGGTGCCAACACGGGCGTGGAGCGTTCCTTGGAAGGCTACGGTGCCGTCGTCTCGTGTACCGCGCCACGACATCAGGACTTCGCCCCGGCAAATTTTCGTAGGGCCGTCCAGGCTCAGCTGAGTATATCCCACGTGGTGAAGCGTGCCGGCGACATGAGCTGCAAGCGTAGACCGGCCCTCAAATGCAGCGTAGTCGTCGGCGTAGCGCACGTCTTCGACACAGCAGTCGGCCAGTTGCTGAAGGCGGCGTGCCTCATCATGCTCCGACCAGGCCAAGCACCATGCGGAGACGACGTCCTTGAGTGGACCCGCAAGCTGCGCTTGGTTGGCCCTGAGTTGGAGGCGGCTGAGGTGAAAGCGCCAGCCAGCCTCGTGCTGTGCCGGGTCGTCATGGGTCGGCAGCCTGGACTGGGTCAGCGTGACCTGGGTGCCGTCGCCTTCCGGCTTGAGCTCGACACGCACCGTCGTCGATCCGGCAGGCAAAGACTCCGCTTGAGGTCCTTCAGCTACGCCCCATGTCAGGGTGAGAAGACGGCCGGCAACAACTTCAATCACTTTTCCACTGATGACAGTCGCAAACTTCGGAAATCGTATGACGAAGGGCCGGCCCTCCATCGCCTCGATTTCGGCCTCCCCATCCATCCAGGCGGAGAGCCCTTCGGGCGTTGTGATCACCTTGAACACCGTCTGCGGCGAAGCCTCGACGAATCGTGTGACCTTGATGGTGTTGAACTGGGTCATTCGGCATCCCCTGCGGCTTCGGCAAGTGTCTTTAAGCGGTCCAGGCTCTCGGACCACATCTGCTCCAAGTAGATCTCAAGAGTGCCCATATCGCCCCTTCGGGCGCGGTAGTACCGACGACGTCCGTCCTGCCGCACCGTCACGAGTCCGGCGTTGAGAAGCTTGCGAAGGTGTTGAGAAACAGCCGGGAAGCTGATGGGCACACGCTCAGCGATCTCACCGGCGGAAAGTTCTTTGTCCCACACCATGCGCAGGATCGACCGCCGCCGCGGTTGGGCGACCACTTCGAGAGAGTGCGTCGGTTCAGGGTTCATTTCCCTATAGTTAAGTAAAGACTTAAATATTGCAAACCTGTGTTTCGAACTGGAGGGGGAGGGGGGCTTCGAATGGGTACCGCTAGGGTCGGTCCGGGTCGAAGCTCTGCAGGAGTTTGCGTGCGGCCGCTTCGGGATCGGGTGCACCCATTACGGCACCCACCACTGCGATGCCCCGCGCGCCTGAACCTGAAAGCTCGTGGGCCCGGTCAGTGGTGATGCCACCGATTGCGACGACGGGAATCGAAACCGCCGCCGCGAGTTTCCGAATCTTCGAAACACCAATCGCGCGCCCCGCGTCGGTTTTCGTCTGCGTTGCGTACACCGTGCCGCAGCCGAGGTAGTCGGCGCCTGCCGCCTCGAGCCTTCGGGCCTCGTGTACATCGTCACAAGATGCACCGATCACGAACGGTTCGGGAACGCACCGACGAACGACGTCTACGGGGACGTCGTGGGGGCCGAGATGCACACCGTTCGCCCCTGCAGCGAGGGCGATGTCGAAGCGATCGTTCACGATTAGTAGGGCGTCGTACTGAGCGGTGAGGGTCCTCAGCGCCCGTGCTCTGTCCAGCGCCGTCCGCGCAGACGCTCCCTTCGCCCGGAGCTGAATGCAACGACACCCTCCCGTTAGCGCCGCCTCAACGACGTCGGTGAGCGCGCGTGGATGGGACATACGCTCGTCCGTGACTACCACCAGCTGGAGGGCACGAGCCAGCGCCGGCACGCTCATGGCGCGGCTAGCGTGATGGGGTTTCGCTCACTGTGCCGCGCTGAAGCGCGTCCCACTCCCGGCGGGCTTGCACCTTGGCCCGATTGTGCTCGCGCAATGAACGGGTGAAGACATGCCGGCCTCCAGGACGAGCCACAAAAAACATGTAAGGTTCTGAAGCCGGTTGGAGCGCGGCATCAATGGCAGCCTCGCCCGGTGCTCCAATTGGACCCGGTGGAAGACCCGGGTTCCGGTACGTGTTGTAAGGGTTGTCGGCAACGGAATCGATCGCAGCGTAGAGTAGACGGTCCCGATGTCCCCCCAGGGCGTAAAGCACCGTGGGATCGGCTTCAAGTGGCCAGCGGCGGCGGACCCGATTGTCATACACTGAGGCGATCGACGGCATCTCATCAACCACCCGAGCTTCGGCTTGGGTTACCGACGCGAGTGTTACCAGCTCTCGTTCGTCGAAACCGGTCTCCTCCAGAAGGGCGCGGCGCTCGGGCGTCCAAACGGCCCTGTAGCGCTCCACCATCGCCTCGATAACAGCCTCGAGCGGCGCGCCTTCGGCGAAGCGGTACGTGTCGGGGAATAGGTAGCCCTCTAATCCCGGTCCCGGCACTCCCCACTGTTCATGGAGGTCACGGGACCGAATGCGCTCGTAGATGGAATCGGGGTCCAGTCCTGTGATGGTTGAGATCGGGTCTGCGATCTGACGCAGGGTCCATCCTTCAGGAACGGTAACCGCAACCGTGATTACGCGACCTTCCGTGAGAGAGGTCAGCAGTGTCACCCAACCATCACCCTCGCGGAACGTGTATCGACCTGAACGGACCTGCGTGTCATACCCTTTGAGTCGCGAGTACCCCCGGAACAACGTGGGCCGCGATACAAGGTTTCGCGCCAGAAGGGTGTCGACCACAATGCCGAAACTCGCCCCGGACGGTACGGTCACCTCAACCTCGGGTCCTTCGCCCGCATGCTCACAACCGCCGGTGCCAACCAACACGACCGAGAGCAGCAGTGCGGCGCAAATATGCCCAACAGCCCGCCGCAGCTGGTCGAATCTAACCGACAGTGTCTTTGGCATCGTCAGCGTCTCTTTTGGCAGATCTTCTTCCATCGAGCCAAGTCTGCAGGATGATTGTGGCTGCAGTCGCATCAACGATTCCTTTGTCTGCGCGCCGTTTCTTACCCAGATCCGCCCGTCGCAGGAAGCGTTCCGCCTGCGTCGACGAAAAACGTTCGTCCTGGTAGTGGACAGGTACCGCCAACCGCTCCGCAAGTGCCTCGCCAAAGCGACGGACTTCGGCACACCAGTCCGTCTCTTCACCCTCCCCTGAGAGCGGAAGACCGATTACGACCCCCGTCGCCCCGACCTCTTCGGCCAGGGACACGAATGGCTCGATGGGTGGACGCTTTCCGCGGCGACGAGTGAGCGTCGGACGCGGGGTGACGACCCGCCCCTCAGGGTCGCTCAAAGCGACGCCAATACGGCGTAAACCGAAGTCGATTCCGATCAAATGCACGGGCAAGCCTGTTTAGTTAGCACAGCGAACACTACCCAACCTGCCCAGTCCAGGGGAGTCCGTGTATACTTTTGTAGTGGCCTCGAACCCAAAGGGATGGACATGGAATACGAGGATGGCACCAGAACGCAGGACTTTCTGACTGGACTGCTGTTGGGCGCAGCGATCGGCGCATGCGTCGCGTTGATGACGGCACCGCAGAGCGGAAACCGCACGCGTCGCAAAATTAAGAGGGTCGCGGGGACTCTGACCGAAGGAGCTCATGACCGGATCGACGACTTTGCCGAAGACGTGAAGGCCCGGGTGGACGACGCGGTGAAGGGCGCCAGGAAGCGGATCACGCGCTGACAGTTGTGGGGGCTATGGGTGACGTCCTTCTACTGGTCGCGGCTGGAATCAAGCAGGGCCAACTGCGTGCGTGCTCGCGCCTTGTACACCGGATCCGTCGGTGCCACGAGGGGCTGTTCGATCATAGCCCTAAACTGCGCGCGAGCCTCAGCCACCCGCTCCAAGTCGAGGTAGATCCTGGCCAGTTCGAAGCGGTGAACGAGTTCGGTCGGATTGAGTTCTACCGCTCGCTCCACGTGGTAGAGCGCGGTGTCCAGGTCGGCCGAACCGAAGGTCTTCCCGCCAAGGAAGCGGCGGACGAAGAACCGCTCAAAGCCGCTCAACCGACGGACCTCGCTATGCCATTGGCCGACGACGTGGTTCCCGACGGCGCTGTTCGGATCCAGTTTGATCGCGCGCGAAGCGATGGCCAGAATTTCTTCGGCGAATCGCACGCGCTCGCGCACGCCTACCGACAGCGCATGACGACCCAATGCCACTGCAAGCCACTCGTGCCCTTCGACCCCGTCCGGTCGCACCTCGAGGGAGCGGCGCCCGTACGCGACGCCCGTAGCGAAGAAGCGATTCGCGACCTCGACGTCTTCCTCCAAAATTCCGACTGCTACGCTCTCAGCCGATGCGAGCCAAAGGGCCTCGTAGTGGAGCGAATCAGTCCGGACTGCGCTGCGGAATCGCTCGAGAGCAGCCGTTGGATCGAAGGCTTGATGGAGGCGCCGCCCCTCTGCGATCAGCGCGTTCGCGGCTTCGGTCCGCCCGGTAACCCGAAGGGGTTCGGGGATGGGAGGAGTCTGGGCCGCCGCCGTCCCCGGGGGCAGCAGTATGGCGATCGCCAGCGCGCCGCCGCGTAGGAGCCGAAACGTGGAGACCGGCCCTTTCAGGGACAGGATGATTCCGGCACGCATAGTCGGGCGCAAGCGAGACGGACAGGCGCTTGCACCCGCCGAGTTCCGTGCGTTCTTGAACGGGTTTGACGAAGGACGGGTGTCCGACGCGCAGATGGCGTCATTTCTCATGGCCGTGGCCTTCCAGGGTCTCGATCGCTCCGAAGTGGATGTCCTTGTCGAAGTCATGATCCGATCGGGGTCCTCTATGAGCCGCAAGAGCCGTGCGCGGCCCCGTGTGGACAAGCATTCGACTGGCGGGGTCGGCGACAAGGTCTCGCTGGTCTTGGCACCGCTGGCCGCGGAGCTCGGTCTTGACGTTCCGATGATGTCTGGGCGCGGGTTGGGACACACGGGTGGTACCCTGGACAAGCTCGAGGCGATCCCGGGGCTCTCAACTGATCTCGAACTCGGGAGGTTCGAGGACGTGGTGCAAGACGTGGGGTTCGCGATGATCGCTCAGACGGATCAGATCGCGCCCCTCGATCGCCGACTCTACGCCCTGCGGGGTGCTACCGGCACCGTGCCTGCCATCGAGCTGATTGCCTCGAGCATCATGAGCAAGAAGCTCGCGGAGGACTTGGACGGACTTGTTCTGGACGTGAAGGTGGGTAGCGGCAGCTTCCTCGTGGACCAAGAGCGCTCGCAACGTCTTGCTGAGTTGATGGTTGACATCGGTCGATCCAGGGGCGTTTCAACCGTTGCCTTGTTGACCCGGATGGAGTGGCCGATTGGGCGCGCGGTCGGAAACGCACTCGAGGTAGCCGAGGCAATCGGGTGTCTCCGCGGGGAGGGGCCCGACGACCTCACGGAGCTGACCTGCCAACTTGCTGGCGAGATGTTGGTAGTGGGCGGACTGGCGTCGGACCCGGACAGTTCCGTGGAGCACGCCCGAGAAGTGTTGGCTTCTGGACGAGCTGTCGACCGCTTTCAGAGAACGATTGCGGCTCAGGGTGGAGATCCGCGTGTGATCGACGATCCGGACCGACTCCCCACGGCTCCCGAGCACGTTGTTGCGACGGCTAGAGCGACCGGAGTTGTGACTGCGATCGACCCTGTGGCCTTAGGGTGGGGAGTGGTCGAACTGGGAGGGGGTCGACGAGCGGTGGGGGATTCCATCAATCCTGCGGTCGGCTTTCAACTCGCCGTTAAGGTAGGCGATGAGATACGGGAGGGAGACGTGGTGGGGTGGGTCCACGCGGCCGATCCGGCAAGCGGGGAACGCGGCCGCGCGCTTCTCACAAGCGCCATCAGGATTGCAACGATGGCTGGAGAGGAAGCGCCCTTGATCTACGGGCGAGTCGGCCCGTAGCGGGGAATCGGATCTCAGACCCGGACAGGACTAGAGGCGGAAGGGCCTAGCGGCGGATTCGGAGCCGGTTCAAGAGGTCGTCACCGGAACGATCACAAAGCTCCGTAGGCTCTGTACGCGGCAGGTACAACTCCGTGTAGGCGTCTTCGTCCGGGCACCATTCCGAAGCCCGTTTGCCCGTCCGCTTATCCACCTTCCGCGTGGTTAGGCCGTCGACCATCGGCCACGCCTGGGGGATGGGGAGCATGGGTTCGATGCTCCAATCCGAGTCCTCGTCCGTGTTGCCGTAGTAGACATCTCGCATGAACTCGCCCCACACCGGCGCGGCGTCCGCTCCCCCGGTCGCGCCCGGGCGAATCTGAATCGGGCGGTCCATCCCGAACCACACCAACGCCGCGAGGTTGGGCGTAAAGCCTCCGAACCAGACGTTTGAGGACTCATTGGTCGTACCGGTCTTGCCGGCCGCCGGTACCTCCGGGGGGAGGGTGCGGCGCACCGCGCTCCCGGTCCCGGCGGAGACCACGCCCTCCAACATCGACACCATGATCCGAGCCACTGCCGGGTCGATTACGCGTTGTGTTTCGGGCTCCGCCTGCCACAACACCTCGCCGTCGGCGCCTTCGACACGGGCGACCGAAAAGGGTCGGGCTTTTGTACCCAGCGTAGCAAACGTCCCGTACGCCGCGGCCATCTCGACCGGGATCACTTCGGCGGCGCCAATGGCCGTCGATTCGAAACGCTCGATTTCTGTCGTGATCCCCATCCGTCGCGCGGTCTGAGCGACGGTCTCCAGGCCCACTTCCATCCCCACCTTGATGGCGATCATGTTGATCGACCGGCGCAGTCCTTCGCGCATGGTGATGGGACCTTGGAAGTCGGCCGTGAAGTTCTTGGGGCGCCACTCCGTGCCGTCTGGTTGCGGCAACACGACGGCGTTGTCGAGGAAAACCTGAGAAGCCGGGATGCCGCTGGCGATCGCAGCCGTGTAGACGAACGGCTTGAATGACGAACCCGCCTGACGCCTCGCTTGCGTCGCGCGGTTGAATTTCGAGTGCCGGAAGTCACGCCCCCCGACCAGAGCTCTGAGAGCCCCAGTCGCGGGGTCAACCGCAATGAAGGCACCTTGCACGTAGGGAGACTCGGAGGCCCCGATTCCACTTGAGTCGGCGTAGGTTGCGTAGAGTTCGTGTTCGTAGCCAGCGCGCGCCTCGATTCGGGCCCAGCCCGCCTCCATCGCCCGATTGGCCGACTGCTGCATTTCCACGTTGAGCGTGGTGAAGATCCGGAGCCCGGCCCGATACAGCTGGGTCCCGAACCGATCGTCGAGTTCGCGTCGAACATGCTCGACGAAGTACGGGGCCACTCCCTTGGAAGCGATCGCCCGCTCCGTGGGGACAGGGCGTTGCTTAAACTCGGTCGCTTGGGCCGTCGTGATGTAGCCTTGGTCCAACATTCGGTCGAGCACGAGGTTGCGGCGGCGAATGGCGTTTTCGGGGTGCTCTAACGGCGTGTAGGCGGACGGGCGGTTCGGAATAGCCGCCAACATCGCGGCCTCGGGAATGGTCAGTTCGGACGCTGATTTCCCGAAGTAGTTCCGGGACGCGGTCTGGATGCCGTACCACCCTTGGCCATAATTCACCTGGTTGATGTAGGCCTCGATGATCTGGTCTTTGGTGTAAAGGCGCTCCATTTCGAGCGCGACCTTCATCTCCTTCAGCTTGCGCGTCGCCCGGCGTTCGGTGCCAATGCGGACGGGAAACATGTTCCGAGCGAGCTGTTGAGTGAGTGTGCTACCCCCACCGCTCCTACGAGAACGTCCCGTCAACACGCCTACGGCAGCCCGTCCCACCGCGATCGGATCGACTCCACGGTGACGGTAGAAGCGCTTGTCTTCGATGGCAACGAACGCTTGAGTGACGTGCTCGGGCAGGTCTTGGACCGAAACAGGGGTACGCGCTTCCTCGCCAAATTCGGCGATCAACTCTCCGCCCTGGGCGTAGACCTTACTGGTCTGCACAGGCTCATAGCCGTATAGAGCGGCGATCGAAGGGCAGTCCGCGCACAAGTTTCGCCACGATCCCAGACCAAGCCCCATGCCGAGGCTGGCCAGAAAAAGCAGCGGAATCCAGACGTAGGGACGGATCAACGCACGGCCAAAACCCACAACTAATGGGTGACCGAACGCACCGCGCACGCCTTGCCAGAACTTAGACATCGATTGGAACGACTCCGGTCCTCGGAAGTCGGCGCCGCTGGGGGGGAGACGGCAAGTGGCAATAAAAGTAGATTCGCTACCCCCTGAGCACCAAGCGGGTCCCGCGCCAAAGGCCGGACCCAGACGGAAGACGGTCTGCAAGAAGCGCCGCTTTCTTGTGGTCGTGGGGGCACTGGAAGCGGTTGCCGGGTATGGACCTTGCGCCGGGTGGGCTCTTCGATCCGCCACGGGCGGACTCAACGGTCCGCCACTGGCACATTTTCGAATCCGCCACGGGCGGACTCAGTAGTCAGCTAGAGTCAGCAACGGGTAAGCCAGGGAGCACGCATGAAGGGAACACCACGGCGCGTCGAAAAGCCTTGGGGACATGAACTCATCTGGGCGGAGGCCGACGCCTACGTGGGCAAGATCCTGCAAATAAATGCAGGTGAAGCCCTGTCGCTTCAGTATCACGAGGTGAAGGAGGAGACGTTGTACCTCCTCTCGGGCTCCATGACGTTCTACGCTGCTCCCTTGGGTGAGGACCTGGTGGAAGTTGAGCTGGTTGAGGGGGACAACTTCCATGTTGTGCCCCACACGGTACATCGCATGGTCGCGATCACCGACGTCACGATGCTTGAAGCCTCAACTCCACACCTCGATGACGTTGTCCGCCTAGAGGATCGTTACGGTAGGACCACGGATCGTTTAGACGAAGACGTATCGCGGTCATAACACTCACCACACCGGTTCGACTGGGAGGCCCTGTGCACAGCCTATTCTTGTTGTCTGCAGCACTATTGCTCGCTGGCTGCAGTGACGGATCTGCGCAGGCTGAGGGGGTTCGTTCGGTCCCTGAGTCCAGCGGTGACACGCTTGTCGTTTCGGCGGACCCGGCGTTGCGAGCCCGAGTGGCTGAGTTGCTCCCGAGTCTCGCAGAGCGCGCAGGACTTCCGCTCGTCCGCCCCGTGCGAGTCGAGTGGCGCTCACGCCCTGAGTTGGAATCCTACCTCCTCGCCCAGCTCGAGGACGAGCTACCGGCCGCGGAAGCGGACTACATGACCCGGGCGTACAGTCTACTCAGCCTCGTGCCGGAATCGCTGGACCTCCGCGCGCTCCTTGTCGACGTCTACCAGGAGCAGGTCGCAGGCTTCTACGATCCTGATTCGCTTACGTTGTGGATCATGGACGACCAGCCGGAGGCGGCGATCCAGACCGTGCTCCTGCATGAGTTGGTACACGCGGTGCAGGATCAGGCCGTTTCGTTGGACCGAATCACCTCCAAGGACCTCGGATCCGACCGTAGAGCCGCAGCTCAGGCAGCGATCGAAGGGCATGCAACGCTCGTGATGCTCGAAGAGATGATGGAGCGCGCCCAAGGACAGGCGATCGACATCACGCAGATCCCCAACATCGCGAGTTCGTTGGCGCCAAGCCCCGGGGACATCGCGGCACAGTACCCAGCGCTTGCGGAGGCCCCCAAAGTGATTCAGCAGAGTCTCCTGTTTCCGTATCTGGCTGGGGCGGGGTTTGTGCTCGAACTGTGGAAAGCGGAAGGAGGTCGGCCCGCACCCTTTGGTGAGGCTCTGCCGGAATCTACCGAGCATATCTTGCATCCGGAGACGTTCCTGCGGGCCTCGCGCGACGAACCGACAGCGGTCGTCCTCGAAGCAGGCTCTGAGACGCTTTTCGATGACGAACTCGGTGAGCTCGGCATCCAGATTTTCCTGGAAGAGGCTGTGGCCCTAGGAGGAGGATCGTATTCCGGTACGGCCGCCGGTTGGGCCGGCGACCGCTTCGCTCTTTTCGAGTCAGAGGCGGGCGACGGTGTCGTGTGGTTCGTCCTTTGGGACTCTCCTGAGGACCGGGACCGCTTCGCTGGCGATTTGGTCAGCACGGGTTGGGCGCAGAGCGTGGGTGCCGAAGTGGAGTCCCTGCTCGTGAGCGATCGACCCGCTGTGCGGATAACGCGCGGCGTAGTCCCCACGACAGCGGCGCGAACCGGGTCATGACGGAGGTGCGGGTTGAGGCCGGGGGCCGCGACCACGGCTATGGCGTCCGCGTCGACGCCGGACTCCGGCGCCGGCTGGGTGACCTGGTCGCGGCGACTGCCCCTGCGCGACGTTGGGCAGTTATCTCGGACGAAACTGTTGCGGGACTCCACGGAAATGACGCGCTGCGCTCCCTAGAACAAGCTCAAGTCGACGCAACCCTCCTCACTTTCCCGGCAGGAGAAGCGTCAAAGAGTCGAAGGGAATGGGCCCGCCTGAGTGACGAACTGCTCGCGCGAGGGTTCAGCCGTGATTGCGGAGTGGTTGCGCTCGGCGGCGGGGTCACCGGGGACCTGGCTGGTTTTGTAGCTGCGACGTTCATGCGCGGAATTCCGCTGGTCCAGGTGCCTACCTCTCTGCTGGCGATGATCGATGCCTCGGTGGGCGGTAAAACCGGAGTCAACGCGCCTGCAGGAAAGAACCTTGTCGGCGCGTTCCATGCGCCAACGTTGGTAGTGGTCGATCCGGAATACACCCAAACGCTGCCCCCGGCGATTCGGGCTCAGGGGCTGGCCGAAGCCATAAAGCACGGCGTAATCCAAGATGCGTCCTACCTAGACGGCCTGGAGCGCGAGGCCGGACCACTCCTCAAGGGTGATGTTGCCTCAACCCAACGAGTGGTGAGCCGGTCCATTGAGATCAAAGCGTCTGTCGTGAGCGCCGACGAGCGGGAGTCTGGGTTGCGGAAGATCCTGAATTTTGGACACACGCTCGGCCATGGGGTCGAGGCCGCGAGCGAATACGCGATCCCGCACGGACACGCGGTCTCGATTGGGATGGTCGCCGAGGCCTGTATGGGCGAAGCGCTCGGCGTTACTGAGAGAGGAACCGCGAATCACGTGCGCCGCGTGGTCGAGCAGTTTGGCCTGCCCACGGACGCGTCGAGCGTGTTGGACCCGTCCCGCGTAGCTGACGCGATGCGGTCGGATAAGAAGGGTGAGCAGGGCGTCGTGCATTGGGTTCCGGTGGCCCGGATCGGCACAGCCGGCGCGGCGGACGGGCGCCTGACGCTACCCTTGGTCGAGGACAACGCGCTCCTCGCACTGTTCGGGGGTGGCGAACCGACGCGTCCCACCTAAGGTTGCCCTACTTCCAGTTCATCGGTCTTTAAGCGGGAGCAGTACTTGGCGCTCATCGAGCGCACCGAGGGTCTGACGGTCCCAGGCGCTTTGGCGCACCGGGCCACGACGGATCCCGAGCGTCCTTACATCGTCTTCGACGACCGTGTGCTTACCTACGGTCAGGTCGAAATGAGGGCGGATGCCCTAGCCGCGTCGCTGTCACATCTGGGGGTGGGAGGAGGTGACCGCGTCGCACTGGTGCTTCCAGCCTGGCCCGAGTTCGTACTGTCGGCCTTCGCCGTCGCTAAGCTCGGCGCCACGATCGTCCCGATCAATCCGTCGATCACGATCCCAGAGATCCGCTACGTGTTGCGGCAGACCCAAGCCAGTGCAGCCGTCACTGTCGAGACCTTCGAAGGGACAGACTACCTCGCCTTACTGGATGACCTCCTTGAGTCACTGCCCGATCTGAACCACTTGTATACGGTCGGCAAAGAGGACCTTTGGTACGACGATCGCATTTTCCAGTTCGAGGACGCCCTTTCGGCCGGCGAAGGGCGCGACTACGAAGCACCCAAAATTGAGGCCGCGACGCATCCGTTCGCGATCATTTACACGTCGGGGACTACAGGTAAACCGAAGGGCGTCGAGCTCTCACACGCAAACGTTGTGGAGACCTCGGCCCGAACGGCGGCCGCGATCTCGCTGGGGCCTGAAGACGTCATTGTCGGACTCACGGGACTGTTCCATGCCTTCGGCGTGGGTCCAGGGTTGATTGGGACCCTGCTCGCCGGTGCAACCCTCGTGCTTCAGGAGCGGTTCGACGCGGGGTTGACACTCGACCTCGCGCAGGCTCGCCGGGCCACCGTTCACTACGGTGTTCCACCGCTATTCGCTGCTGAGGTGAGAGAGCAGAAAATCCGCCCTAGAGATCTCGCCTCGATCAGGACGGGCATTGTCGCGGGAGGTTCGATGGGAGACGAACTACTCCGGCGGGTCAGGCGAACCGTTTGCCCGGGGCTTCAGGTCGCGTATGCACTCACGGAAACCTCTTCGGTAGCGGCAGTAACTCGCCCAGATGACCCGAACGAAAAGCAGCGCTTTACGGTCGGCCGCCCCCTTCCAGGCAGTGCGATACGAATTCTCGCGCCCGACGCTGAAGAGCTTCCCGTCGAGAGTGTGGGTGAGATCGCGATCAAGGGACCCGGCATCATGATTGGGTATTTGCGACAACCCAAAGAGAGTGCAGCTCAATTCGATCCGCAGGGGTTCTTCCGCACGGGCGACCTGGGGATGCTTGATGAAGAGGGGTATCTCCATTTGGTAGGACGTCGTCGGGAGGTTATCATCCGGTCTGGCCTGAGTGTCTTTCCGCGGGAGGTCGAGGAACGTCTCGAGACTCATCCTGCGGTAGACCGCGCGGCCGTCGTTGCCGTTCCCGACGATATTCTCGGTGAAGCGATTTGCGCCTGCCTCGTTCTAGAGGAAGGCGCGCTCGCCAGCCCTGAGGAAGTCCAGGATTGGTGCCGCGTCGCGCTCGCGGACTATAAGGTCCCCGATCAGATCCAGTTCATAGAAGCACTCCCCACGACGGGGACAGGAAAGATCCGGCGCGGACAGCTGGCCCAAGCGGTCGCTTTACGAGCCGGCGTCGATTCCGAAGCGTGAGGCCCCCTCCTCCGACCCACGAACAACGGTTCCGTGGCCCGGGCGGGGAGGTTTCGCGGCAAAGACATCTACGCTGCGAGTAACAATGAGTGCACCGTACGCGCGTGCTCCCCATGTGGGGGACCGTCATTTTGATCCCGCCCCCCAGGCCGCGTTGTTGATCGATTTCGACAACGTCACCCTGGGACGAGGATCGGACCTCACGAAGGAGCTCCGCACGCTCCTCGATTCTGAGATCATCACGAGCAAAGTCGCCGTCCAGCGAGCCTACGCCGACTGGCGTCGTTACCCCCAGTACATCGTTCCGCTTTCCGAGGCATCGATCGACCTGATCTTTGCTCCGGCATACGGTAGCTCGAAGAAGAACGCCACCGACATCCGGATGGCGATTGACGCAATCGAGCTTGTCTTCGTTCGACCCGAGATCGGAACTTTCATCCTTCTCACCGGAGACTCGGACTTCTCGAGCGTAGTGCTCAAGCTCAAGGAGTATGGGAAATACGTCATCGGCGTCGGGATTCAGGAGTCGAGTTCGGATATCCTCGTTCAGAACTGCGACGAGTATTATTCGTACACGGCGCTCACCGGCCTGACCAAGACGAGTGAGGCTACGCGAGTCCAATTCGATCCGTGGGTTCTCGTCGAAGAAGCTGTGAAGAAGATGACCGAGCGCCGGGACGTGATGCGCTCGGATCGACTCAAGCAGGTCATGCGGGAGATCGACAAAGGTTTCAACGAGGCCGAGCACGGATTCCCGAAGTTCTCGAAGTTCCTTGCCGAGGCGTCGTCCAAAGGCCTCGTAAAGCTGCGCAAGATGGAGAACGGCCAGTACGAAGTCTCGGCGGGCAAGAAGAAGCGTGGAGGTCGCACGCGCAGAGAGGAACCGCCACGCCAGAGGGAGAGACCGGCAGTCCCACCGCCGTCTTCGGGCGATCCGATTCAGGACGCCTACGCGCTGGTTCGCCTCGCGATGGGCGAGTTGGCGAGTGACGGCGGAGCCGCCCGGGACTCCGATGTAAAGCGACGCATCCTGGTCTTGGAGCCGAACTTCGATGAAGCCGAACTTGGCTTCCCTAAGTTTTCGCTCTTCTTGAGGCAGGCAGAGGCACACCAGATCGTCTCGCTTAGCCGCAAGGAGCCCGAGGGGTACACGGAGGTCACACTCACTAAGGCGGGTGCGGCGGCGGGCGCCGGGACGAGTAGCCCGCCCGTGTCGGCTGAGACCGCGGCGTCCGCGGAGTCGTCGACCAGCAGGGCACCCGCGGTGTCTCGCGGTAGGCGCACGCGACCGCGGCGAGGAACCGATGACGTCGTTGTAGAGGCGGCTCCGGCACCAACCGAAAGTGCAGCCGAGCGACGCCAAGAGCAGGATCGTGGAGATCGCACCAGAGGATCGAGTCGAGGCCGCGGCGGACGTCGGGGTCGGGGGAGCGCAACCGAAGGACCAGCCGGGCAGGAGGCGGTTGAGCTTGCGGCCCTCGCGCCGACTCCCGAGCCGGAGTTGTCGCTCAAATTGGAAGACATCGACCCAACCCCCACCGCCGTGGTCGAGACGCCGGACGTAGCCGAGCCCGAAGTGTCTCGTCCCGAGTTGGTGCCCGAAAGGGAAGTGGGCTCCACGGTCGAGGTCGACCTTCCAGTCGCCCAGCCGCCCAAAACCGCGTCCGCCTCCAGAACCCTACATCCGCGCCAGCAGTCTCGGCGTCGGGGGTCCGGCGGCCCACCACCGCTCTTCGAGGGCCAAGGAATCACCGTTGGCTCGACTCCACGTAGCTCTGCCGGAAGCAGCGGTAGTCAGGTCAACACGACCCGGTCAGCCCCGCAGTCGACGCCAGCCTCACCATCGACCGGAACGTTTCAGGGGCTGCCAACCGAAAACGGCGCGATTCAGCGCTATCTGACCCATCGGTACAAAGGTGTCGGCGAAAAGACTGCAGAACAGGTGGTAGAGGCGTTTGGGTCCGAGGTGTTCAGTGTCATGGACTCCGAGCCCGAGCGCGTCGCCCAGGTACTTTCCGAACATCGGGCCGAGGCGTTGTTGGAAGCTTGGCAGGCTGACAAGGCGCGCCGGTCCGAAGCAACTGGAGGAGGCGCATCTACGTGAGTTTAGGCGACGATCCACTTTCGCTACCGATGTTTCCGAACAAGTCGCTCGAGAGTGACGCGATCCAGGCAGCACGAAAGCTGCTCGGTGCGGTTCTCGTGTCTACGATCGGAGACATAGTCACGGCAGGCCGCATCGTTGAAACCGAAGCTTACTTCGGTCCATCGGATCCGGCGTCACATGCGGCCGCGCGAACAGGGCGAACCGAAAGAAACGCCCCCATGTTTGGTGCCGCCGGGACCGCTTACATCTACGGCATCTACGGGGTGCACTATTGCCTCAACGTGGTTACTGAGCGCGAAGACGTGCCGTCAGCTGTTCTCATCCGAGCCCTAGAACCTCTAACCGGTTTGACTACGATGCGGGCACGGCGGGGTCGCGAGAGGGACCTTTGCTCAGGCCCGGGTCGGCTCGTTCAGGCGCTTGGCATTGACCCTTCGCTCAACGGGCACGCTCTCGGATCCGAGCCGCTAACGCTGCGTGTGGGGTCCTCGGTGCCGAAGAGCCGCGTGCAGATCACCGGCCGTGTTGGCGTATCCCGCGCAACCGACTGGCCCCTGCGGTTCATGGTGAAAGGATCACCTGATGTTTCAGGCGCCAGCGCTCGGGCGGGGTCTCAATCCCGACCCTACCTCGACGCACTCGCAGCGCATCGCGAGGCAGTCACGGATGGCTAAAGGGCACAACCAGGGTTAGTCCGACACCACCCAGATAACCGCCGGAGGACGACGACCCATGCAGGATCCCACTTGGATTTCGGTGCTGCCGCCGATCCTCGCCATCGTACTGGCCATTGTGTCCCGACAGGTTTACCTGTCGCTCGCCAGCGGTCTGTGGTTGGGTTGGACGATCCTATCTGGATGGAATCCAGCAACCGGAACCGGCCAGGCGATCGAGGCGCTCGTTCGAGTTGTCGGCGATCCTGGCAACGCTCGCGTTCTGATGTTCACGCTCGTGATCGGATCGCTGATCGCAACGGTGGAAGCGTCCGGTGGCGTCCAGGGCTTCGTCAAATGGCTCGAAGAGAACCGCTGGGTGAACTCGGGCAAGCGGGCAGAATGGCTCGCCATGCTCACGGGTATCGTCATCTTCATCGAATCCAATATCACGGTGTTGGTGGCCGGTGCGGTGGCTCGGCCTCTGTTCGACCGCTACCAAGTCTCGCGGGAGAAGCTCGCGTACATCATCGACTCAACGTCTGCGTCGATTTGCATCCTCATCCCGCTCAACGCCTGGGGTGCCTATAACCTCGCGATTCTCAGCGACCTGGGCGTGGAGAATCCGCTCGGCCTCTTACTTCAGTCGATCGCGCTCAACTTCTATGCGATCTTCGCTGTCCTCTTAGCTGGCCTCACGATCTGGTTCTCGATCGACATCGGACCCATGAAGAAGGCGGAAGCTCGGGCACGAGAGGGGAAGGTGTTATGGCCGGGGGCTCAACCGATGATTGACGAGTCGGTGACGTCGCCCGAGGTGACGGACAAAATTCCGCCGCGTGCGATCAACATGGTACTCCCGATTGCGGTGATGGTCCTTGCGATGCCCTTGGCGCTGTTTATCACAGGCGGCGGCGACCTTCGGGACGGCTCCGGATCGACCAGCGTGTTGTGGTCTGTATTGGCTGGACTCGGAATCGCATGGCTCCTGCTCCTCGTGCAGCGAGCTTTCACGATCGACGAGCTTACCAAGATCGCATTGAAGGGAGCCGGCGGGCTCGTGCCGCTGATGTTGATTTTGCTGTTTGCCTTGGCCTTGGGAGCCGTCACTCAAGAGTTGGGCACCGGCGTGTGGGTGGCCGGGGTTACGGCCGGGGTTCTTCCGCCCGTTGTCTTCCTCCCGTTGCTCTTCCTGGTCTCAGGCGGGATCGCCTTCTCGACAGGAACGAGTTGGGGCACCTTCGCGATCATGCTTCCCATCGCAGTGCCGGCAGCCGTTACCCTCGGTTTGCCTGCTGCACCCTTCGTTGCCGCTTCCCTCGCGGGCGGCATCTTCGGGGATCACTCTTCGCCCATCAGCGACACGACCATCATATCATCCATGGCAGCCGCGACTGACCATATCGATCACGTCAGAACGCAACTTCCCTACGCGGCGATTGCGGGTGCTCTGTCGGTCGTGGCCTTTGCTTTGCTGGGGGCCTCGCTAGGCTGAACCCGTGTAGGGGGTTGGGGTATGCTGGCTCAACGCCCGCGTCTCCATCTAAGTCAAGGATGAGGCGTCCCGCACGTAGGTCCCCAGACGGAGCTGAACCCGTTGAACATCGTAGTCTGCGTTAAGCATGTCCCCGACACCGAGACGCGTATCCGCGTCGACGGCGCCACGATCTCGAAGGACGGCGTCAAGTTCGTCATGAGTCCTTATGACGAGTTCGCTTTGGAGGGGGCTCTACAGCTAAAAGAAGGGCAAGGAAGCGGCTCTGTGACGGTGGTGAGCTACGGGGGGCCCGAGTCCGCCGAAACGCTTCGCCGAGCCCTCGCTATGGGGGCGGATCAGGCGTTGCTCCTAAAAGGCGAGCCGAGTCAGGATGGTCTGGCGACGGCCAAGGTTCTGGCCGCGGCAATCAACGCGATGGACGCCGACCTCGTATTGCTCGGTGTTAAGGCCGCCGACGACGACCAACAGCAGGTTGGGCCGATGCTCGGCGTCCTGCTGGATCGTCCGTGTGCCTCCGCAGTGACTGGATTCGACGTGACCGATGGAGCGGTTCAGTGTCGCCGCTCCGTGGAGGGAGGCACCGAGGTTGTGCGCATTGGACTGCCTGCGGTGCTCACCATCGGTAAGGGCGAGTACCAGCCCCGGTTGCCGTCGCTCAAAGGGATCATGGCCGCGAAGCGGAAGCCCTTGGAAGAGCGCGACGTCGAGAGTGCGCCGTCACGCCTCACGGTCGAACGCCTGGAAGAACCCCAGCCCCGTCCGGCTGGAAGAGTGGTCGGCGAAGGAGCCGCCGCAGTACCCGAGCTCGTCCGACTATTGAGAGAAGAAGCGAAGGTGCTGTAAGGGCTGGCCCGCGTGACGATGCGGTCTTAACGGATCTGGTTTCTCAAGTTTACTGATTCAGGAGTTGGTGGTCGATGGGTGATGTGCTCGCCGTAGCTGAGCAAAGGGACGGCCGTTTGCGCGGTGTATCCAACGAGGTTGTAACTGCTGCCAGGATTGCGGCAGACGCTTTTTCCGGAGCCGTACACGCCCTGGTGTTGGGTGGCCCGGGAAGCGCAAAGGACGCCTCGGGTTTGGGCGTGTTCGGTGCCGACACCGTGAAGGTCGTGGAGCACGAGGCTCTCGCTTCACCTCAGCCGGACGTGTTGGCTGCGGCCATCGCGGAGGTGATTCGCGGCGAATCGTACTCGGCTGTGGTGATGGCCGCGACGGGGCTGGGCAAGGACATCGGACCACGCGTCGCTGCTCTACTCGACGTGCCGTTGGCCACTGATATCACCGAAATCGAAGCTGACGGCGGCTCGATGATGGTCGTTCGGCCGGTGTATTCGGGGAAGGCGTTCGCGAAGATCAGCTTCGCGGCGACCCCAGCCCTGCTGTCCGTACGCCCGAACGCCATTCAACCCGTGGAGCGAGCGGGTGAGGGTGCTGTAGAAGTCGTCGCAGTTGAGCCGACGGCGTCCAGACTGGAGGTCGTCAGCTTTGAGGCCACGGGGTCGGATTCGGTGGATGTGAGCGAGGCAACGACGATCGTGTCCGGAGGCCGCGGGATGAAAGATCCCGAGAACTGGCATCTCCTAGAGACTCTGCGCGACGCGCTCGGTGGCGGCACCGGCTTGGGTGCTTCGAGGGCTGTGGTAGACGCTGGATGGCGCCCCCACGCAGAACAAGTCGGACAAACGGGGAAAACGGTGTCGCCCAATCTCTACGTCGCCGTGGGCATTTCCGGAGCAATTCAGCACCTCGCTGGGATGCGAACCGCCGGAACCATCGTTGCCGTAAACAAGGACCCCGACGCCCCGATCTTTCAAGTCGCAGACTATGGAATTGTCGGAGACCTGTTTGAAGTCTTGCCTGCCCTGAGTGGCGCCATCAAGGAGCTGAAAGCGGCGGGGTAGTCAAACCGGCTTCCGCCTACGGACCGCTCGTCCTGGGGAAGCCACCGAGTGCATGCACCGGATCCACTTCCCGCCCACGGCGCCATACTTCGAAGTGTAGATGGGGGCCGGACGCATTGCCCGACTGGCCGCTCAACGCGATCGGTGCGTCTCGCGACACCGATTGACCCTGCTCGACGTCGACACGCGATAGGTGCGCGTACACCGTCAGCACGTCGTTGCCGTGATCGATCCAGACGACGTTTCCGAAGCCACTCATCACACCCGCGAAGCGCACAGTCCCCGGAGACATGGGGTAAACGGGTGTACCGGTCGGGACGGAAACGTCCACACCCCGGTGGAGGTCTGGTCCGCCATTCCAACGAAGCCCGTATGGACTTGTGAACGCTCCCTCGACCGGCCAGCGGGGAAGCGTGCATCCCCACAACGACGCGGCCAGCACCAACGTCAGCAGAGTCGAACCGGCGCGGGTTGTTTCTGCAGGGCTCACGGGGGCCCTGCCAGCATTGGCATCACAGCCACGGTGATCAAGGCGAGAGAGGCGCCCTGGAGCGTCACGGAGCCCTGAGAACCATCACGTTGACTGATTCACCAGGCTCAATCACACCGACGCCCTCGTCCAGGCGCGCGAGGCCGTCCGCCTGACCGAGGCTGGACACAAGTCCCGATCCCTGCGGGCCGGTCAACTCAGCGCGAAGTGCGCCTGCTTCACCGGACAACGCGACGCGCAGAAAGACCGTCAGGTCTTGCGGGCCTCGAAGCGCCTCGGTGGCGGCGGCCTGTACGACTGGGCGCTGGACAACGGCGTGTCCGGCAAGTGCCAGCAGAAACGGCCTCACGAACAGTTCGAAAGTCACGAAAGCCGAAGCGGGATTTCCAGGAAGACCAAACACTGGCAGGGGCGTCGTGTCTGCTCGGGGCAGAAAGCCCATGCTAATAGGGCTCCCGGGTCGGATGCGCACCCGCCAGAAGTCCTGCAGGAAGCCTAGCTCATCCATCACCCGCTTTAGCAAGTCGTGCGTTCCCATCGAGGCGCCACCCGTGGTGATCAGCACGTCTGCGTCTCCCACATCTTGCAACAGCGCGCGGAGTGACGCCCTGTTGTCGCGCGCGATACCGACCACGGAGGAGCATCCCCCGGCAGCTTCGACGCAGGCCTGTAGCATCGGCGTATTCGAGTCGACGATCCGGTCGGCCCAAAGCAGCGCGCGGGCCTCAGGGTCATCGCCGACTTCACGAAGCTTCGCGACGGAGACCAACTCATCCCCTGTGGACAGCAAGGCGACGCGAGGGCGGGCCCTTACCGGAACGTCGAGGTGTCCCGTGGACGTGAGCACGGCAACGTGCCCCGGGGAAAGGGTCGTGCCCCGAGAGGCCACGAGTTGACCGACTTCCATGTCCTCGCCTGCGGGACGAACGTTACGATCGGCGTCTGCATCGGAGTTTATCCGCACATGTGACGTGCCGAGTGCGTCGGTGTGCTCGACTCGGATGACCGTGTCAGCCCCGTTGGGGACCGCGGCTCCGGTCATGATCCTCACGGCGCTCCCGCGATCAATTGTGGCACCCCAGGGAGCGCCGGGGAGTGCCTCTCCGACGATCGCAAGCTCAGTGGGATTGGCCAAGGAGGCGCCACGCACGTCCTCGGCGCGGACGGCGTATCCATCCATGGCCGAGTTGTCGTGCTCCGGTAGGGATCGCGGCGCGGTCAGGTCACGGGCGAGCGCGCGACCGATGCCTTTGTCGAAGGACACGACCTCTGAAGCGAGCGGCTTCGCGTGCGCCAAAATGCGCTGCGTGGCGTCCCGATAAGACAGCCAGTCCGCAGTACGGGTCTCGAAGTCAGTCAACGAGGTGCCGCGTGACTCAGAAGCGGTACGCCAACCCGAGACTCAGGGACAGGTTGTTGGTCCACTCGCTCTCCTCGACGTCCTCGAAACCTCGATTGGCCTCTCCGTATCCAAGTGGGGTCTCGAGCTTCCAGATCCGGACAACCCCGTCCGTACGTACGACCCACTTTTCAGTGAGAAACCAACGAAACCCGCCGCCGCCCGAGGCCATGAAGTTGGTTCCGAAGGTAAAGCGGTCGGATTCCAAGATGCGCTCGTCAGCCGGCTGTGCTCCGGCGAACTCATACGCCACCCCTCCGCCGAAGAGTAGGTGGGGGCTGATTCCGTGCCAGGTGCGCCGTCCCGTCAGCGCAAACTTGAATCGCGCTTCGACGAGGAGCATTTGGAGATCCGCCTCCCCCGCCACGCGACTCCCTTCGGCCAACTCAGGATCGATGACATCACGTGACCCAGCTAGGTAGGCCGCCACTCCTTCAAACGAGAACGGTCCGCCGATCTCAACTGCGTAACGCCCGCCGAGGAGTGCACCGCTCTTGGGACCGAAGCCGAAGCGTCCGGTACCGCCCGAGAAGGCACCAACGAATATGCCACCTTCTTGGGGATACTCGATCCTTTCGTAGTTGGAAGGGATCGTCTGCGCTTCAATCGGCTCCGTGAGGACAGCAACTACGACCAGCCACGGGAGGGGCAGCGCCAGGTATTTCAGCAGCTTCACAGAGTATGGCTTTCGATAAGGACGCGTACTCGCGCCAGGGTCGTTGAGCGAGAGCAGCTAGGGGCGGCCATCGCGAAATAGGGCAAAACAATTCAGAGATCGATGTGGACACGGCATCAACATACTCTGCCGCACAGGCACATGTACCACCGTCACCCCTAGTTGGTTCGCTGGCGACCCTGAGCGGTTGCCTTGAGCGGGGAGAGCCGTCCGGCCGAAACTCACTTCAGGACCTTCTAGGCGTCGAACTATGTAGACATCTGCTACGTTGATTGACTTGTGCTCCGTGGCCAATCCTATGGACCACTTCATGTCCTCACGGGTTCTCACGAGGTCAATGCGAGCCACGCCAGCGGAACGGCGCGGTTTGTGAATCTTCCCTGCGACAAAGACGTAGAGTCCAGGGCGCGGGCGAGAGGCACACGCCAGAGTTGAACCGCCGCGTGGGTCGGACTATTTCTGAGCGAAGCGGCACTGGGGAAAGCGAACGAATGCACTGCTCGAACTGCGGATCGGAGCTCCCACCAGGGGCGGGCGCCTGCACCTCCTGCGGATTGGGAGTCGTGCGGGTAGCCACACGCACCTCCTCGGTTCGGCGTTGTCCCCGGTGTGGATATTGGGGCGGGGGAGTGGATTACTTCAGTCGACTCGGTCACCTCGCCGTCTTGGCAGGCATCAGTCTCGCTACCTGGACGATCGGCGGACTCACCTACTGGTTGGTGTGTAGGAAGCGACTCGTATGCCCCAACTGCAGCTTCGGGTGGGAGAAGTCCACTCGGATGCTCGAAGCCCCGAAAGGCGCGTCCGCCACTCCTGCGACGTTGATGGCGGCAGATGCGGGCACGGCGCACACGCCGTCGGACAAAGCTCTTCCCAGCAAGGGCCTCGGTCGCCGAGTTGGGGGCGTTGGAGCCATCCTAATGGCGACGCTGATGATTCTCGTCGGTATCGTGGGGTTTGAAGCTACGCCCATCGTTGTTGGTGGCGTCTTGGGCATGGGGGGATCGCTCAACTTCCTGTGGGGCTGGAAAGCCCTTCAGGAGCGCCGCAAGGCTGTCATGCGAGGCCTCGAGCGCCGGATCCTCAAACTGGCCCGTGTTCGTGGCGGGGCGCTAACCGTCACCGATGTGGCTGCGGAACTCGATCTCTCACTGGAGGCGGCCGAAAAGCTCCTGAATGAGATGGAGGACGGATTCCGAATCATCTCCGACGTGACGGACGATGGCATCATCCTTTACGAGTTCCCCGAGGTGCAGCACCGTCCCCAGCTTCCGGGGAGCAAGGCCGAAAAGGAAGTCCCGCCCAAGCCAGCCTAGGGGTCGTTCGACTCCGTACCAGGCGCTCTCTTGGACCACGCCACGCCACACAGAACCAGCCCAGCCCCCGCGAGTTGTAGCGCCGTGGGGGTTTCCTTCAACCAAACCCAAGCGACGCCGAGTGCAACCACGGGGATCACGTTCGAGAACAGCGCGGTCCGCGTGCTTCCCAAGGCCCCGACACCGGCATACCAGATCAGGTAGGCCACCCCGATGCCCAGCACGCCTGCGTAACAAACCGCCATCCACACGCTCAAGGGAAGGGTGCGTAGAGTGGGGCCGTCGAGACTCCCCGCTCCCGCCGCAACGATACCCACCGTTCCCACGAGGACCGTCCAGGTAGTTACGGGTAGGGCACCATAGCGCTTAACGAGCGGGCGGCCGCCCACGGTATAGCCGGCCCAGAGCACGGCGGCCGTCAGCATCAGGGCATCACCCTTCAGCGTGTCGTGCGTCTGCAACAAAACGTTGCGGCTCCCCCCCCACACAACCAGGCAAATTCCAAGAATTGTGGCACCTAGCCCACCCCACAAACGTCCCGGTATATCCTCGCTTCCCAGCGCTTTTACAAGGATCGCGGTCCACAGCGGGGTGGTGGCAAGGAGTATGCTACTATTGCCCGCAGTTGTGGCGTCCAAACCCACGATGAAACACAGTTGATAGCCCACGTGCCCCACGAGTCCAAGCAGCAGCAGCGGGACCCAGTCCGACCGATGTGGTAGGGGGGAGCGACGCGCCAGAAGTACCGCCAGCAATACGGCGCTCGCGAGTGGGAAACGAAGGGCGTTGAAGCCCAATGGCGACAAAAACTCGAAGGCGACTTTGATGACCGAAAAATTTGCGCCCCAGATGAGGGCAAGAATCCAAAGCTGGATCTCAGCTGAAACCACCCGAGGTTCGGGGGGTTTGCGGTCTTCGTCGATGTCGTTCTCCGAGCGTCCGGCCCCCTTAGATTTGTTGTGTGGAAGGGTGCCCGGACATAGCTTTCGCGGAAATTCGAGAACCTAGCGGGGTCGAGGAAAATGTCCACCTCTCAGGTCGTCCGTCTGGACGATTATAGAAGCCGGCGAAATGAGCGTTTGCACCGTGCGCTAACCCTTTCGGGTTGGCGAAAGGCGGAGCGGGCGCGTACTGCGCTGTTGGCACGAGCCCTGGAGATCGCGGGAGCGGATCGCGCGGTCTCGTTTTGGGTGGATGAGTACCAGGGTGGCGCGATTCACATCGACCGCGTGATCGACCTGGGGTCAGACGCGCCTCGCCGGGCTGTATCGCCTGACCTCGTTGAGCGTGCCTACGACCACGGCTTTCCGGGCCTAATCGATCGCCCTGAGGCTCACCGCGCAGGAGCGCTGCTGTTCCCCGCCGTACCCAACAGCTCGGTGCTACTTTCGGTGGGGAGCGACGGAGCACAATCCTGGTTCGTTCTCGTCGATAGCCTATCGCCGCGGGCACGCCTGGACGTACGCCAACGCGAGCAACTCATGTTCCTCGCGGGTGAGCTATCAACGGTCCTCCTCCGCGAAGACCATCAAAGCTGGAAGGGCGCGAGCGGCACCTTCGAACGCACACGAGAGGAGGCGTTCGCTGGCTGGGGCGTCTTAGGGGACCTCGCGGAGGGGACACTAAGTGAGGCGGATCGGCCCGCCGTCAACATTCGGTTTCTGACTGCCCGCCTCGTGAAGACCTTTCTCGACGACGGACTATACATGGACGCGGTGGGGCTCGCCGACCAGGTAGGACACATCCGCGCCGACATGGCCGCGCTTACAAACCGCGACGACGAGTTCGATCTTGTGGACCGGGTGCTGGTCACGCTGGAGAGAAACGACTTGCAGGGCCTGGCCGAGTCGGTGCTCGTGCTCGGCGATTACTACTGGTCCTGCCGGTACCTGCATGCTGCTCGCGACGTCTATCTGTCGGCCCACGAGTTGGCCGTACACCTAGCCGACGCGGAACAAGCCGCTCTCTCGGCGTGGGGCTTGGGGCGCGCGAGTCGTCACGCCGTAGATTGGGATGGTGCCTTCCGCTGGTACAATATCGCAGCAGACATCGCACGCACCCTCGACGACCGTAGTTACTACGGTCGGGTGCTGGACGGTTTGGCCAACGCCTTGCGCGACCGAGGCAATCTCAAGAAGGCCCGCACCGTCTTGGCCGAGGCCCTTGATTTAGCCAACGGCGACAAGGACACGGATCTTCGCGCGAACGTCTTCCACACGCTAATGACCGTCGAGAAGATCGCCGGTGCCACAGGAAGGGCAATCATCTATGGGTGGGAAGCCGTACAGGCGCAGCCCGACCCGCAGGCGAAGATGATGGCGCTGGCCGACCTTGGGTCAGTTTTCATGGAAGCCGGACAGTACGACGACGCAGAACGAGCGCTTCAGGTGGTGCTGCAAGAAGGGACGATCAAGGACGCCGAGGTAATGGCGATCTCGACTCTCAGTCAGGTTGCCGCCATCCGGGGGAACCGCTCAGAATTTGTCCGGCTTTGCGCAGCACTAGAGCACGCCGACTGGCATCAGTCTTCGAACCTCATTCGTGGCCAAGTGATGCTGGATCGTGGAGTCTCTTGGGCGCGCCTCGGCGAGACCGAGAAGGCACGCGATAGCCTGGAGTGGGCGTTGGCCTTCGGTGAGGGGCAAGGTGTGGCCAAGGTCGTGCTCGACGCTGACCAAGCTCTCGCCCAGCTCGACAGTGGTTCGCTGGCTAACGAGCCCGTCACCGTTGATGAAGAACTCTACCAGGACAATTGTGTGCAGCACGTTCGGGAAGACTTACAGCGCTACGCTGACCAACTCGCTAGCTGCTAACGCCAAGTCAGCGCGACTGCAGTTCTAGCTAGCCTGGTCTCTCTAAACGAAGGCCAGGGCCACCACGCTCCGAAGAACGCAGTGGCCCCCGTCGTCCAGCGATCAAGATGTAAAGCTAGTTTCCTGTGCCGATCACGCCGTTTCCTGTACCGATCACACCATTCCCGGTGCCGATAACGCCGTTGCCGGTCCCGATGACTCCGTTGCCGGTGCCAATAACACCGTTGCCGGTTCCGATGACTCCGTCATCTGGGCCGGTGACTGACGAGCAGGCTGTGCCGGCGAAACCAATTAGGGCGAGCGCTGCGGCGATGCGGACGAACTTCTTCATGATTTCACCTGGCAAGTAGTATGTGAACTGTTCGCTTAAGTCCCTCAACGGACTTAGCTGAACCAATCAACACTGGTAATGTCTTGCGGTTATACGGTTCGCACGGAATCATTAGTGTCCCTGGGTATACCTTTTTCGTAGTCTCATGTCGCTTTTCGCGGTCCTTTCGGTGGACGACACCTTCCGAGCGCGTCTAGACAACGCGCTTCTGCAGCACCACGACCTCGCGCAGGCCGGGAGCTGGGGTGGCCTGTGCCGGTTGGTCAGAGAGCGCCCTGTGTCCGGAGTCCTCGTCGACTCCGAGCGCCTCGTGAGTGTCACCAATCCCAACCCAAAGGGCTCGATCCGCAACCTCACGAAACTCGGACGAGATTTCCCCTCTGTCGGAAGCTTGGTGGTTGCACGACCCGACACTCAGAATGAGCTCCTTTTTCACCTGGGGTGCGCGGGGCTTCCCGACTTGCGGTTGGTGCGCTTGGAAGAAGTCGGATTCCGACTCACCTCCGAGATCAACCATTCATTGAAGTGGGGTGTTGCGAGCAGGGTGACCCAGGCGCTCTCCTCCCAAGTCCCCGGGCGGCACCTCGTGCTCATTCGGCGGGTGCTCGAAACGTTGCATAAAAAGTTGAACGCCGATGAGTTTGCCCGGACGGTGGGTGCGCATAGACCGCAGCTCAGTCAGAAGCTCGTTTCTGCCGGCCTTCCTTCGGTGGGAAAACTACTCTTGTGGGGTCGCTTACTACAGAGTGCGGTCTGGCTCGTCGAGCCCGGGCGAACGGCTGAAAGTGTGTCGAGACAGCTCGAATACTCGTCGGGCGCAGCGTTCCGTCGTGCCCTACGAGGCCGTCTTGGCGCCACTCCCACCACGATCATCAAGGCGGGCGGCTTGCCCTTTGTGCTCGATCGCTTCCTGCAGGCCGGTGCAGAGCCTCACCTCGTGCCGACGGCGCGGGCTGGCTGAGGTGTGGCGTTTCAAGGATCGCAGTGGGAATGGTTGGGAGGTCGCCTTGGGCCGTGAGTCCTGGGGTGTGCTTTGTGCCTTGTTCGTGCCGCAGACAGAGGGTTACGTGCGGCAAGTCCCGTTGGTGGCCAACAACGAACGAGATGCGACGTCCGAGTTGGACGCTCTGGAGGTAGATGGATGGCACGAACTTTTAGACCGGTCCCAGCTCCGTTCCTAGGCCCGCTTCCCAAACCGGTCGGGGTAACGATAGACTCTCACGCCGTAGGGCCGAGATGGGCTTTCATATGCACCCTACCTTCGCCTAGACCCCTGGACCTTAGAAACCGATGAAGGAATCTGGACTCTTGAAAGAATTCGTCGACAAGAACGGACAGTCCTGGAGGGCTGATGTGATCGAGCGTCCAGGCCCAAACTATAAAGGCCGCTTCGCGCTCCAACTGACGTCGGCCGACGAAGCCCAGAACCTTGTACTCTCGGATGTGACTTGGAACAGTCCACGCACCGCCCGACGGACGCTCGCCACGATGTCGACGGTAGAGCTCTGCAGGCGGCTGCGCATCGGACTAGGGCGTCAGAGCGTTGTACGGATGCCCTAACGAACGGGCTTCTGCAGCGCGCTGGAATACTGCGTAGTTGATCTCAGCCTAGTTGTTTTCAGCGCCGCCGGTCTCGACATCGTCCTTTGTGCGTAGATTCACGCTGGCGCCTTCTCCGACTCGGCGGAAAGATGCAAGACGAACGCTAAGCTGATCTTCGAGAGCTTTGGCTCGACCGGTGGACGGCACACCATTTTGCAGAATTGAGAACGCAACCCGCTCGCCCTCCATCGTGGTTAGCTGGCCGGAGAGTGCCGAGACGTTGGTCAAAGTGCCGGTCTTGGCTCTGAGGTTGGAAGCAGCCGGACTCCGGTCCATCCGTCGTAGTCTTCCGCCTGCCTCGGGCAACGACGCCCACAACGCGTCCCAGTGATTGGTTCGGCTCATGTACGAGAGAGCCGACACGAACGCCGCTGGACTGACCAAGTTTGTGCGCGCGAGACCGGAGCCATCCACGAGATGGACGCCGTCCTTGCCTGTGCCCACTACGTCGACCAGAAAGCGTGTTACCGCGCGTGCGCCGCCCTCGAAGGACCCGTCGCCCTCGACCACACGGCCCAAGGTCTTGAGGATCAACTCGGCGTAGAGGTTGTGGCTTTCTTTGTTCGTAACTTTCAGCAGTTCCAGAAGTGGTGGCGAACGGTGTGTCGCGAGAATGCGAGGGCGTTCGCTTGTTTTCCATTCTCTCACGCCGGACAGAAGCGAGCGCGTCGGGTCGAACTCCGCCCGAGTGGGCTCTGTTACAGCGATGCCGCGGTCCGACAGTGCACGCTCCAGCATTGCGGCGGCGTACTGCGGAGGATTGTCGACCGTGACGAGCCGCCACTGATCGCGCGAGCCTCGTGGAAAGTCTCCCGAAATGATGATCGGGCTCTCGGGCAGGGGGCGTCCCATACGTAGCGGGAGGGCCCGTCCGCCGCCTACAAAGGTCGACTTGTTGATAACGGGCACACCAGAAAGGGCTCCGCTCGGTACGGTGAGCACGGTCGGCTGCACGCTTGTTTCCCGCGAGACCACGCGGAGTGTCACGACGTTTTCGTTGAAGGACAGTGCCGTAGCGGGTGCTGCGAACCAGTCGTCTCTGTCCCTCGGATCCCAATCGGTGTGGCGACCCGCGCCCGTGAAGTACGAAGCGTCACCCACGACGGAGCCTTCCACTCGCGTGATCCCCTGGGCGAGTAGACTGTCGGCCAGTGCCTCCAACGTTGCGGTCCGACTGTCCGAAAACCGCCAGGAGATCGCGGGGTCCCCGGTGCCGTAGAGCACCAGGTCGCCTTGAAGCACACCATCGACGACGGGACTTTCGGTTACCAGAAAAGTCCGGTAGCGAAAGTCGGCGTTCAGATAATGCAGCGCGGCGGCAGATGTGAGTAATTTGACGTTGGACGCTGGAACCAGCGGGGTCGTCGCGTTAATCGAAACGAGCGTATCGCCGCGGTCCAGCGAGATCGCAAGGACTCCCCATTCGGACCGAGCCCACCCGGCGTGCTTCAAGAGCGCTTCTACGTCACTTTGGACCTCTGGATCTGGCCCAAGGTCCGGCGCAGTTGCACCCGCCAGGAGGGCAGTGAACAGCAGCGCGAGTAGCATGGGAAGACGTTTGGTCATGAAGGGGGTCAACGCAGGGTCTGTGCCCGTCAAAAACGCGGCGCTCATGGGCGGCCTAGGCCGCGTAAAGGGTCTTGGCCCGGAGAAGGTACGATAACCCCGGGGTTAAAGGTCCCTTCGGGGTCGAGACTGCGCTTCAGCTCAACGAAGGCCCCGTAGGCCTGGGGGCCCCAGATCGTTTCGAGGTAAGGCGCTCGAATACGCCCATCCCCGTGCTCACCGGCCAACGTGCCGCCCAAGTCTCGGACCAGCTCGGCGGTTGCCGAGAGCAGGGAACCGACACGATCGAGCCAATCCGACTCCGCGATCGGAACCAGCGGGTTGATGTGCACGTTGGCGTCTCCCGCGTGACCGAAGATGGCCGCGTCGAATCCGACTTCGCGTAGTAGAAGATCGACGCCCTCTAGGTAGCGCCCCAGCGCATGCCTGGGCACGACCGAATCTTCAATGAACTGCATCGACCGGTGGCCGTGGGTCGCGGCCTCGGCAATGGCCGGACTTGCCCGCCTACGGAGCCCCCAAATCAACGACTGTTCTTCGGCGGTCGAGGCCCGCACTGACCTAGTGCCGCCGTTGTGGGCGAGGGACTCGATGGCGTCCGCTGTTCTCTCAACGAATGCCTCGGTGCCTTCCGCTTCGAGGATCATGACACTATGCGAGCCCTTGGCCACGGCGCCGAACACGGGATCTTCCGCTATCTGGGCTTTGTCGATGAGCCAGGGGCCGACGAACTCACACGCGCTTAGTCCCAGCTCGACCGCGGTTTCGGTCCAACGCACCAGGGCCTCATCGGAGTCTGCCCCGACCAAAACGGTCCTCCGAGCGTCTGGCGGACGAGTCAGGTCGAGTGTGATTTCCACGATGACCCCGAGCGTGCCCTCACTGCCCACCAGCACGTCAATGGCGTCTCCAGACCGGCGGAAACGGTCGAGCGCGTATCCGCTCGAGTTCTTACGAACCCGGGGCCAGCGTTTGACCACCGGAGTTGCTTGGGCGGCCGCCGAAAACGGATCGCCTGCTTCGACGCCTCGTTCGAGTCGATGCACCTGACCCCATGCATCGACGACCGTCAATGCGTGCACACGCTCCGCGATCGCGCCTGACTTGAAGGAGCGGGTGCCGGCGGCGTTGTTGGCCACCATGCCGCCAATCGTGCACCGCTCGGCGGAGGAGGGGAGCGCGGGTAGCGAGAAGCCCGCGGCTCGCGCAGCACGGTCTACGTTCGCCGCGATGGAGCCCGGACCCACAACGACCCTCCCCGCAGTGCGGTCGACGGGACCAATCTCCGCTAGGGGCCCTTGCGGACCAAGGTCGAGGATGACGTCCTCCCCCATGTTGCCACCCGGCATCCCAGTAGCAGCGGCGCGTGGGGTGATACGCCGGCCCTCCATTCTCGCCCATTGAACGACGCTAACTACGTCGGCGACGCTCGTGGGAGATAGAACTAATCTGGGCGCGATGCTCAATGGGCCCGCTGCCTGGGCCCAGTCAGAACCTGGATCGGTCGAGACACGACCGAAAAAGTTGGGAAGCTCTACCAAGGGCGTCGGGCTCTTAGCGCCCGCAGTCGACACAAATGCCGGTAAGCTCGAGGCGGATTCCCGTGACCGAAAATGATGGGTCGTTCGTTTCGATCGAATCCAACACCTCTGCCTCTGACGAGCCGTGGAGATCGAATACCCTCCCGCAGACTTCGCAGCGAGCGTGGAGGTGAGGTTCTAACTGTCCGTCGTAACGGGCGCAGCCGTCGGAGAGCGCAAGGCGCGTTGTTAGCCCGCAGCGTACCAAGACCTCGAGGGCGTTGTAGACGGTGGCCAACGAAATTCCGGGCACCGACCCACGAACCCCATGGAAGACCTCTACGGCGGTTGGGTGAACTCGCGAAGCCGCTACCTCCGCATATACGGCCGCGCGTTGCCGGGTGACCCGCTGTCCGTGGCTGTGCAGCGCACCAACAAGCGTTGGATCAGCCGGAACAGCGGTTCGCTCCTTGCTTCGACTCGGGGCCGAAGGGCCGGCACCAACCGGCCGTTCGGGCTGCGTCGCTTTCGGAGAGGCCATAAAGTGGGTTCCTCGCTTCTCGTAGCGCGGGTCTCTAGCGTGCTTGCTGTCGTTGGGAACGGAAGAGTACTCTGACCCCTTCGCGTCGGCGCACGTTCCAGTAACGTAGCTGCTTTCGCAAGCATCCGGGCAAGACACGCGGCTCGCCCAAAACGCTTTACAACCCTGGAGTAGCGGATGAGCGCCGACGGCGATGCCTTCGACATCCTTCTAGAAGAAAATCGCACCTTCCCTCCGCCAGCGGACTTCCGAGCCCAGGCCAACGCTTCCGACGACGAGATTTACGAACGCGCGGCCAGGGACCCAGAAGCGTTTTGGGCCGAGTGGGCAGCCAAGCTCGACTGGTTCACGCCCTGGGAAAAAGTGCTCGAGTGGAACCCACCCCATGCCGAGTGGTTCGTGGGCGGTACCCTAAACGTCGCGCACAACTGTTTGGATCGGCACATCAACGGCCCACTCCGCAACAAGGCCGCTCTGATTTGGGAGGGTGAGCCGACGGACGAGCGCCGCGTCTACACGTATTGGGATCTACACCGCGAAGTCTGCCAGTTTGCCAACGTCTTGAAGGGCCTGGGCGTCGAGAAGGGTGACCGCGTCGCGATCTACCTCCCCATGATTCCCGAAGCCGCAATCGCCATGCTCGCGTGCGCCCGGATCGGGGCAGCGCATTCGGTCGTGTTCGGCGGGTTCTCTCCGGAGTCGCTTTCGGATCGCATCAACGATGCGGAGGCGAAGGTCCTCGTGACAGCCGATGGCGGATACCGCCGTGGGCAGGTCATGCCGCTCAAGGCTGCCGCCGACAAAGCCCTGGAGAACTGTCCCAGCATCGAGGCCTGCGTCTGTGTCGGCCGAGGTTTTGGGCTTTCTCGGGTTTCCGGTGTCCACATGACGAAGGGGCGGGACCACTGGTACCACGAAGTGATGGAAGGCGCCTCCGCTGTTTGCCCCGCAGAACCGATGGATTCCGAAGACGTGTTGTACATCCTGTACACGTCCGGGACGACCGGTAAGCCCAAGGGCGTCGTGCACCATACGGGCGGCTATCTGACCCAGGTCTACGCCACGACCCAGCTCGTCTTCGATCTCAAGGACGACGACGTGTATTGGTGCACCGCGGATGTCGGTTGGGTTACGGGACACAGCTATATCGTCTACGGACCGTTGGCCAATGGCGCCACGGTGCTCATGTACGAGGGGGCTCCCGACTTCCCCGATCACGGCCGTTTCTGGCAGATTTGCGAGAAGTACGGGGTTACGATCTTCTACACCGCGCCTACCGCGATTCGCGCCTTCATGAAGTGGGGCGATGATTGGCCGCAGAAGTATGACCTTTCCCAGCTACGCCTTTTGGGTTCGGTGGGCGAGCCCATCAATCCCGAGGCGTGGATGTGGTACCACGAGATCATTGGGAAGGAGCGGTGTCCGATCGTCGATACGTGGTGGCAAACCGAAACCGGTGGAATGATGATCACGCCGTTGCCCGGTGTGACGGATACCAAGCCCGGCAGTACGACCCGCGCCTTTCCCGGTATCGAGGCCAAGATCCTTAACGATGCCGGCGAGGAAGTCGACGCGGGGTACCTGGCGATCACCAAGCCTTGGCCCGGCATGATTCGCACGGTGTGGGGAGACGATGCCCGATTCCGCGAGCAGTACTGGTCCAAATGGGACGGCCTCTACTTCGCTGGTGACGGCGCCAAGCGCGATAAGGACGGATACATATGGGTCATGGGGCGGGTGGATGACGTCCTCAACGTCGCGGGTCACCGCATTGGCACGATGGAAGTCGAGTCTGCGCTCGTCGACCACCCCGCAGTCGCTGAGTCAGCGGTGGTCGGCAAAAAACACGACGTGAAGGGTGAGGCCATCGCCGCTTTCGTCACCCTCAAGGACGACGTGCTCGGCAGCGACGCGCTGATCCAGGAGCTCCGCCAGCATGTCGCCACGAAGATTGGTGCGATTGCCCGTCCGGAGACGATCATTCTGACGGGCGCTCTACCGAAGACTCGTTCGGGCAAGATCATGCGTCGACTCTTGCGCGACATTGCGGACGGTCGCGCGGTGGGGGACACCACCACCCTGGCAGATCCGGAGGTGGTGCTGAGCTTGAAGCAGAAGTACGAAGAAGATGGCGCCGGTGACTAGGTGCGGGCTTGTGACCAGGTGCGAGCTGGTGACCAGGTGCTAATGACGTTCAAGGAAGCGACTCTCTCTTGAGGCGTATGGTTCAGGGCCAGGGACGCGTCCAGCTGAACGGGGCAGAGCATATGACCGTCAAGCGAACCAAAAATTGGGCTTTAGTCTTAGTCTTCGGCGCAGTCGCGCTCCCTCCGTTGTCGGCAACAGCTCAGGTCGTCGCGACCAACGAGAGAGAGCCGGTGGCGGTCATCGCCGGCAGGGCGATCGTGGCATTCAACGATTCGCCGCTGGCCGGCGCCGTGGTCTACATCGAAGAAACGGACTTTGCTACAGTGGCGGATGCCGATGGGTTTTTCGGCTTGGGTCCGCTGACGCCCGGGATGTACCGCCTGGTGTTGTTTCACCCAACGCTTGCTGAATTAGGTTGGGTCGAGGCGCCAACTCAGCTTGTTATCGTGCCTCCGGGAGCGGACGTCCAGGTCGATTTTGTGATCGATCAGGCAGGGGTCATGATCGAAGCGGGCGGTCTCGGAGACGAGGACAATCCCTTCTTCCTTGACCCCCTCACGATTGTCGGCAAGCGGTCGGTCTTCGAGCGTCCGCTCGAGGAGGGGGCACGCGTTGATTACGTTGGGCTGGACGACATCGAGGGCCGTGAGGGCGAGGCCCGGCATATCGGCGACCTGATCCGTAACTTCCCGAGCCTCAGCGTACACGAACCTCGCCCGGGGATGGTCTGCATCGCGGCGAGACGCCGCACCACGGATACAGCCAACCCCGGTGGCGTACTCGGGACGGTTGACGTGACCGGTGGGGCAGGCCTTAACACGACGCGGTTGTGCCCGAAGATGGTTCAGGTGTACGTCGACGACATCGCGATCTTCCGGGCGGAAGAGCTGCTGGCGACGATCAGCCCCCAAAATATCGAACGCATCGAATACGTGAACGGTATCGCAGCGGGGGCGCGTTTCGGGACCGGGTACGCGGAGGGCGTCTTGCTCCTCTACACACGGCGTCCCAGCATCAAGAAGAAGCCCAATTAGAGGGGACGACCCCAAGCGGGCCATCCGCCAGCTCCACGGAATCTCAGACGGCGCGTCGGGGTGCTGGAGCGCTACTGGGAGGAGCTAGTCGTCTACCAGTGGGTCCGTGGTCGGAGCCGCCTTGTCGCGGTGGGGTTTTTGCTTGATCGGCTTCGCAGGGACGCCCAGGGCAACCCACCCCGGAGCTACATCGCGGGTAACGATTGAGCCCGCCCCAACCATGGAGTTCTCCCCTAGGGTTACTCCTGCCAGGATTGTTGAGTGATAGGTGATGCGCACTCGATCACCAATCTCTGTCCCAGCGTTCTTGACCAACCTACCGTCTACGATGTCGTGGGAATGGCTGTAGACGTTGGCGAAATCCGAGATCGACGCTCCATTGCCGATCCGGATACCCCCCCGGTCGTCCAGCAACACATGACGGTGCACGACAACGTTGTCGCCAACCTCAAGGTTGTAGCCGAAAGAGAGCTTCACATGGTGAAACGCTTTGAAGTTGCGCCCGCAGCTCTTGAAAATTCGGGGCGCCAGGACTCTCCGGAAGCGGATCCCAAGTTCGATATTCTCGGCCAGAGGGCTCCGATCGAACATCTCCCACATCCAGATGAGCGGTTTCACCCGGTCGTACTTGGCCACGTCGAGGTCGTCGTAGTACTCCGGCTCCAAGGTGGCATTACGGGCGTCAAGCTGCATTCGCGCCACTTGGGCGGCTGTGTTCGAGCCCTGGGGTACGGGAAAAATTCCCTCCAAAACTTCACGACATAGGGCGTAGCGATCGCACTCCGGATCGTCCAGAGCGCCTTCGATCGAAGCAAGCCAGCGCCCATAGACTTCGTTGGCCTCGGCTGGCAAAGGGACGGGCCGCAAGGGCAAAAATTCGTACTCAGACATACAGACACGTTCATCGAACCCGCCGAACCGATCAAGGTCAGACCTGCCCAACTCCACCACGGGGTTGAGTCGAACCGGGGTGGTGGGGCAGATTAAAGGTCTCCCAAGCAAACGGGGAACCTGGATGCATGACGTGTTGAGGACGCGAGTCCTCCGGAAGATTGAAAGCCTTCCTGAGGCCCAAATGTACCAAGTGCTCGACTATATCGAGTTCTTGGAGGGGAAGTACGCCAAAGAACTGGCCCAAGAGGCGTCAGGGCTCCAGAAGTTGGCGGAGGGGCTAGAAGACAAGCTGCGCAAGCGCGCCGTGAATCCAGCGAACCTACGCGAAGCCTTCCAGCTGATCGCCGCGGCCGATCGGGCACTCTCCGGCGTCACAAAGGCTGGGAAACAGCTACTCGGAGAGCTAAATGGCGTCCTCGACGACCCCAAGGACGACGAGGACCACATTGGAGAGGGCAATGCCCCGGATCGCGTCGGGCCCGAGGAGTTGCCGACCGGTGGAGGGTCGGATGGTCCGCCCGATGCTTGACCCCACTCGTTGTTTTCGGGTATCATCCCCAATGGAAAGGGTGACGATGTCCGAATCCCTGGATCGCCTGCCGATCTGCGACTTCACGGTCCTGCAGAACGGTGGGCGCTTTGCATTCTGCGAACGCCTAGTATTCGCTAGACCCAGCCGTGAGCGCCGATGAGCCAGTCCACCATCTCCCGTTCGACACTGATTCCCTCGGCAAACGGGACGAGTTCTCGACGGGACCACATCGTCAAGGAAGCGTTCACCTTCGACGATGTACTGCTCGTGCCCGGGCACTCTCTAGTACATCCAGCCGACACCGATGTCTCGACGCAGCTTACGAAGCGGATTCAGCTCAACATACCGCTGCTGTCCGCCGCTATGGACACGGTAACCGAAGCCAAGCTTGCCATCGCAATGGCCCGCGAAGGCGGCATGGGTGTGATCCACAAGAACATGACCATCGAACGACAGGCTACAGAAGTCGATCGCGTGAAGCGCTCGGAAAGCGGGATGATCCTGGACCCCATAACGCTGCGCACGGGCGCAACGCTGGCCGACGCGCACCGACTGATGTCGCAGTTCTCGATCTCGGGCGTGCCGATTGTTGAAGAAGACGGTCGCCTCATCGGGATCGTGACCAACCGCGACCTACAATTCGAAAGCGATCTTTCTCAGTCGATCCGCAGTGTCATGACGTCCGAAGGTCTCGTAACCGCACCGGTCGGCACCACGCTCGCCGAGGCAGAGCAGGTACTCCACGAGCACCGGATCGAAAAGCTGCCGGTAGTCGACGAGACTGGTGCTCTGCGCGGGCTCATTACGGTAAAGGACATCCACAAGCGGCGCCGCCATCCCCACGCGTGTAAGGATGAGCATGGACGGCTACGCGTCGCCGCCGCCGTGGGCGCCTCGAAGCGGGATCTCGATCGGGCGAGAGCACTCGTCGAGGCCGGAGTCGACGCCTTGGTGATCGACACGGCCCACGGGCACTCTGAAAGTGTGCTGCAAGCGGTCGCGGCCACCCGAGAGGCCCTCCCCGACGTCGACCTGATCGCCGGCAACGTAGGCACGGCAGAGGGAGCAAATGCCTTGATCGAACGGGGCGCCGATGCCATCAAGGTCGGCGTGGGCCCGGGCTCAATTTGCACGACCCGGGTGGTTACAGGAGTCGGCTTGCCACAGCTCACCGCCGTGATGGACGCTGTTGATGGTGCGGCGGGGCGGGTGCCCGTGATCGCTGACGGAGGGATCCGGTACTCGGGCGACCTGGTCAAGGCGCTTGCCGCCGGTGCCGATTGCGTGATGATGGGCTCCCTTTTCGCAGGTACCGAGGAATCTCCGGGGGAAAGTTTCCTTCTGGAGGGGCGGCGCTTCAAAGTGGTCCGGGGGATGGGTTCGCTCTCGGCCATGGAGGCGGGCTCGGCCGACCGCTACTTCCAAGATGGCACGCGGGATGTGCAGAAGCTCGTGCCCGAAGGCATCGAGGCTCGCGTGCCGTTTAAGGGCCCGCTCGAGGATACGGTTTTCCAGCTCATTGGCGGTTTGCGCAGCGGAATGGGTTATTGCGCGGCTGCAACGCTCGAAGAGCTCAAAGCCAAGGCTCAATTCGTGCGGATCACATCCGGTGGGCTACGGGAATCGCACCCTCACGACGTCACGATCACGCGAGAGGCTCCAAACTACCACTAGCGCGGAGTAACGCGGCGCCCACTCGTCGCATCGTCGTACGAGTCGGCGCAAATTGATGGGCTAGATCGCCTGAGCAGAGGAGGCATACATGAATGTCGTTCGCCCCTTGAAGCAGCGAATCGCTTTGCCCACCGTCCAGGTGAGCCTTCGCACCACAGCTCTTTGTGCCTTCCTTGCGATCGCGCTGCCTGCATGCGCACGCGTCGGTACCGGGTACGTGCCCGCGCCTCAGCCGGCAGAGGGCCGGAGCGACCCAGCTACCCCCGCAACAGACGACCGGAGTGCGACCGACACACAACGGCGAGCTGCGGGGTCAGCGCCAGCCCGGTCGCAGGTCGAGCGGTCCTCCGACGTGGCCCAGCCAAGCCCCAGTGCCGCGGACCAACGCTCCTCAGAAGACGCAACAGAAATCGCGTACCTGGCCTGGCTCGAAGGGCCGGATGAGATCAAGGAGTCCGCTGAAGGCAAGGCCGAGCTTGAAGAGCGCGTCGATTTCTGGATGACCTTCTGGCAGGGAAGAGGTCGAGGATACTTCGAGCGCTATCTGACCCGGATGGCGATCTATCAGCCGGTAGTAGACCGCGCACTCATGGAGCGAGGGCTACCCCCCACGCTCCGCTATCTCCCGCTCATCGAGAGCGGGTACAGCCCCGTGGCGGTCAGCCGCGTGGGCGCGACTGGCCTTTGGCAGTTCATGAGCCCCACGGCGCGTTGGTTGGGCTTGCGGGTGGATGGCTTTGTGGACGAGCGTCGCGATCCTCTACGCGCGACTGAAGAAGCTCTGGGTTACCTCGAGACGTTGCGCCGTGACTTTGGATCGTGGTATCTGGCGCTTGCGGCCTACAACGCGGGCCCCGGTCGGATCGGTGGCATCCTGCGTCGCAACGCGCCCGGTGCGACACGTGGGGACAGTCTCTTTTGGGCCATGGTCGAGAAATTTCCTCGGGAGACCACCTTCTACGTCCCGAAACTTCTGGCCGCAGCCGAGCTTTCGGGCAACCCGGAACAGTACGGATTCGAGGCTCCGAATCTGGCTGACTCCATGGCTTTCGAAAACGTCGACGTCGAGGGTGCGACCTCACTCGACGTGATCGCCGAGGCCGCCAATGTGCCGGTGGAGGAGATCGTTGACCTGAATCCCCACCTCGTACAGCGCGTCACGCCGATCAACACAGTCTGGGCGGTCCGAGTCCCGCAGATGTCTGCCGAGGGATTCGCAGAGAGGCTCGCGCTCGTGCCACCGGACGAACGGGTGACCTTCATACAACACCGGGTGGCCAGCGGCGAGACGATGGGCCACATCGCAGGCGATTACGGAATTCGACTCAGCCAGCTTCGGGCGGCCAACCCGGGAGTCCGCCCGCAGCGCTTGCAAATAGGACAGCGGCTCATCATTCCTCGGGGACCGTCGTCGAGCCGCGACCGAACCACGACCCGCGTGGCGTCGAGCAGTACCGCGCCTACACAGAGCGCCGACGCTTCGTCGGACCGGTCCTCAACGTCGGCCCCTGCGGACGCGTTACGAGCCGCTTCGACGAGCGCGGGCTCGACCGCCGCACATATCGTGCGTTCGGGCGAGTCGCCCTGGACGATCTCCCGCCGCTACGACGTGCCGTTGGACGACCTCCTCGCGTGGAACGACCTCGACCGTAACTCTGTTGTGAGGCCCGGCGATCGCCTCCAAGTCCACGGCAGTGCAGGCGCCAGTACGACGTTGGCATCACGAGTGACGGAGTACCGCGTCCGGTCGGGAGATACACTTTCGCAGATTGCCGAACGGCACGGGGTGAGCACGGGTGCGCTGATTCGACACAACGGGTTGTCGTCCAGAAGTGTGATCAAACCCGGGCAGCGGATCCGAATTCCGGCAGCGTAAGGTTGGGCCGCTAGAGGGAGTAGCGCCTAGCTAACTACTCCGCGCTCCAGCTTCCACTCCGACCGCCTTTCTTCTCGAGAAGGCGGATGCCCCCGATCTCCATGCCACGGTCGGCGGCCTTGACCATGTCGTACACGGTCAGGAGCGCCACTGACACTGCCGTGAGAGCCTCGAGTTCCACGCCGGTCTGCCCAGCGACTCGCGCCGTTGCGCGTGCGCGGACGCCAGGAAGGTCGGGGTCCAACTCCACGTCCACCTGGACGGACGTAGCAGGGAGAATGTGACAAAGTGGAATCAACTCACCCGTCCGCTTTCCCGCCTGGATGCCGGCAATACGCGCCGTGCCCAGAACGTCACCCTTGGGCGCGTCGCCCGCTCGGATCAGGGCCAGCGTGTCCACGCTCATGCGGATCCAACCTTCTGCCAATGCCTTTCGGGACGTGCCGACTTTGTCCGAAACGTCGACCATCCTGGCGCGGCCATCCGGTCCCAGATGCGTCAGCTCACTCAAGGGGTGCCTCCGGGGTTGAGCAAGGGACGGAGTTCGCTCACAAGCCCGAACAAGACCAACTGAGGATTGACGTTGCCCTGAGCCAAAACGCGTGCATGCTCGACGCGGTCCAAAGCGCTCGCGAGGTTGGCTGCGTCTGTGCCGCCAGCAATCTCGGCGCGCAGGGCGTCAATCGCGTCGACGTTGATCACCTCCTCCTCAGCACCGACCGAGACGGCTGCCAGGTCTCGAATCCATACACCTAGATGGTCGAATAGTGGGCCCAACAGGCGCGCCCCCGAAGGGGATCGACTCAGCGCCGTCCGGTAGGGTCCGTCAGCCTTCTTACCGCCGGCAGCTTGCAGGACCCTCCACGCGTCGCGACGAACAGTCTCCAACGGTCCCAACTCGGTGTCATCGGGAAGGTAGCCGAGTGCCTGTCCGATCGAACCACCCGATAGCGATGAGGCACGGGCCGCCGCTTCGGGTTCTACGTTAGCCACGCTCACCAAAAAGTTCTGAACAAGTTCGGTCGCGAGCGGTGGGACATGCACAGCAATCGTACGCGAACGGATGGTGGGCAGGAGTCGCTCTGGCTGACTTGCGGTCAGGATGAGGGTTGTCCCGGCGGGCGGCTCCTCAAGGACCTTCAGTAGGGCGTTGGCGGCCTCCGGGCTCGACTCCTGGGAAACCAGGGCCTCTGCGTCACCTACGACGAAGACCTGGCGCTCTCCGGTCGCTGGGCGCTTCGCTGCGAAGTCGCGGAGTGTTTTGACGACCGCCATGTAGATCCCGCGCAGCTCCGTGTTCCAGGAAGGCTGCAGGGGATTCGTAGCACGCTCTACGAGCTCCCGTCTCCGGGCGTCCTCCAAACCACCCTTAAGCTTTTCCGGGCTACTGGCACCCTTGGGCTTGGCCACCGGGAAGAACCAATGCAAGTCCGGATGTTCAAGCCGCCGGACCTGTCCACATCCCACACACTGGTCACAGGGAGAGCCGTCTTGGGGGTCCCGACATAAAAGAAGCTGAGCCGTCCACAGGGCGAGTCGTTGTTTGCCAACCCCTGTTGGGCCGTACAGCAGCATTGCGGCGGGCAGTGTTCCTGAAGTGAACGCGTTCCCCAAGTGGCTGCGTAGCGCCTCATGTCCGACTAGCGCGTGAAGCCCGGAAACCGAGCTGGGCCTGTCGTTGCCGCCTTTAGCGCTCTTTTTGGCTGCCATTAGTTGGCGCGAGTCCTGAGCCACTGGGCGGGATCTACCGCCTGCGGGGCTCCACCGCCCAGCGTTATCCGGACCTGGAACTCGAGATGCGGACCTTCGGGTGTCTGTGCGCCGCCTACCGCGCCGATGTTCTGTCCCTGGTTCACAGTTCGCCCCTCCGTTACGTCGACGCGGTCGAGGTACAAGTACAGGGTATACATTCCGCTTCCATGGCTGAGCACGATCGACGGGCCGTACCCTTCGAAGGGGCCCGCGTGAAGCACCGTGCCGGCTCTCACGGCTTGAACTGGAGTGCCGACAGGCGCTCCAATCCCGACGCCGTTCCAGCGGAGTACAATCCCGTTCGGCGATTGTTGGCGTCCGAAGCTGTAGATCACATCCCCGGCGACCGGCCAGTTTAGAGACCCAACATCGTCGGACGTCAGGGTGTTGGCCTCAGTCTCTACGCGTTCGCCCGAAATCTGCCTGCGTTGCTCGTCGTCGATCCGGCGGCGCTCCAGGTCCATGACGAGAGAGCCCAACCGCGATTCTTGTTCGTCCAGTCCCGCCAACCGTCCTTGGGTTGTGGCTTCAAGCGATCGGAAGGACTGGAGCGCACCTTGGCGTGCCTGTTCGATACGCCGCAGCTCCACCATCTCGTCGGACTTGGAAGTGCGCAGGTTCCTGAGTTCGACGAGCTGCAACCCTAGGGCGTCATTCTGCTCAACTAGGGCGCGTTCGAGGTTGCGAACGTCGTCCACCAGACTTCGATCAATCGAGGCCAGCGTATGGAGCGTGCGGTAGCGATTGATGAGGTCGGCGAACGAGTCGGCGCCTAACAGCACCCGCACGGAGTTAAGGGCACCCCGTTTGTAGATTCCCCGCAGCCGGGCGTGGAGGGCTTTGGAGCGGGCGCCGAGCCGCTCACGGTTTCGAGAGAGTTCGGCCGTTGTAGCTGTTACCTGAGAAGAGGCCGCTTCTACCTGAAAGTCGATTTCTTGCATGACAGACCGTGACGCGCTCAGCTGACGCTCGATGTTCTGGAGCTCCGCAGACACGTTGCGAGCTCGCGAGCGGAGGTTGTTCAGCTGGGTCTGCAGATCACGCCGTTCGCCTTGAATCTCCTCGAGACGCAGCTGGCTATCCCGGATCGACTGTTGGACATCCCCGGTCTGAGCCGCGAGCGGGGGCGTGCCAAACGGGAGTATTCCGAGCGGGAGTGGGAGTGTTTCCAGGCCCATGAGTAGCGCGACGCACGACAGAAGTCGGACAGCCCCTGCCGGTGTGGATCGGCGTAAACCGATCACACTTCCTTCAGGTAGCGGCGAAGTGCCCAGGCGCTTGCCACTACGCCGAACAGTCCGCCCGTAAGGACGCCGAGGGAGATCCATGTCGCGGGTAAGAACTCGATCTCGAAGAGGAACGAGGTCACGAGCCGGTAGGTCAGGTACACCAACCCCAGCGCCATGAGCCCACCCAGCACGCCCGTAATGCCGCCCTCCAAGAGGAACGGTCTGCGGATGAAGCTGTTTCGAGCCCCGACGAGGCGCATTACCTGGATCTCGTCACGTCGCGCAAATACTGCAATGCGGATTGCCGTCGCAATGATCAGACCAGCCACCAGCCCAAACGCTGTGCCGAGGAAGGCGGTCGTAAACGCGCCCATACGGCGAATGAGGAACAGGCGATCGACCCATTCACGTCCGAAGCGAACGTCTTCCACGAACGGGTAGAGTTGCGCTTGGTGCGCCACTTCCTCCAGAACGTCGGTGTTGCGGAAGCCTTCTCTGAGTTGAATTTCAAGGGAGGCGGGCAGAGGATTGGAGTCGAGGTCCGAGAATACGTCAGCAAACTCGGGTAAATCGCTACGCGCCATCTCAAGCGCTTGGTCCTTCGTGATCAGGCGTACATCGGAGACCTCGGCCCGCCGAGCCAGCTCATCCTGGGCGATCGAAACCTCCACGGTCCGGGCGTCATCCTCGAGGTAGACGACAATTTCGACGCGCTCTTCGACTGCCTGGAGGGCCCGTTGCAGGTTGAATGCGGCGACGCTGAAGGTGCCGACCACAAACAGGGCCATCGCCACCATAACGGCCGATAGCGTCGTCAGCAGTGGCGCCCGTCGCATGGCGGCGAAAGCCTCGCGTAGAGCATGCGGCATCAGAACGCCTCGCCCAGCACGTCGTCGAGCGCAGCGGTTTTTCCTTGCTCTTGGAGCATCGGTGATGGCCCGGAAGCTTCCTTTGAGTCGTAGACCAACTTCCCGTGGGCCAGCTCGATGAGTCGGATATCCCGATTGTCCCGCACCATCTGGAGGTCGTGCGTGGCCATCAGGATGGCCATGCCCATCGCGTTGAGCTGTTTGAAGAGGTCGAGAATACCCCGGGTAGCCCGCTCGTCCAGGTTACCTGTCGGTTCGTCAGCCAAAAGGACAAAAGGTTCATTCGCGAGCGCGCGGGCGATCGCGACACGTTGTCGCTCTCCCCCAGAGAGCTCGTCGATCGGCGCTCCGAATTTGGCTGCGAGCCCCACCTGCCCCAGCAGGCGCTGAACTTTGGGTGTGATGCTGTCGCGTGGCGTGCCTGTGACCTCGAGCGCGAACGCCACGTTTTCTCCGGCCGTCCGGTTGGGGAGCAGGCTGAACTCCTGGAACACATAGCCGACTCGGCGCCGCACCTTCCAGATCTCTCGCTCGGACGTGCGCAACGAACTGAAACCACTCACTCGCACCTCACCATCGGAGGGCTTCTCGGACATGTGGATCAGCTTAAGTGTGGTGGTTTTTCCAGAACCCGAATGCCCAGTGATGAAGGCGAATTCGCCCTTTTGGATATGAAACGAGACGTCGTCGAGTGCGCTCCCCCGGGGAGGGTACTCCTTCTTGACGCGGGTTAGCCTGATCACGGGTGCGAGTAACCGGTCCGGTGCGGAAATGAGAAGGGTCTTGAACCGAGGCCTCTCGGCCAGGGTGCAAAGTCAGAACCGTCACTGCGGGACACTACCAGAGCGCCCTGTGGGTGTCAAAGTTAGTCCAGCGTGTTGGCAAAACCGCTGCGGTTCTTAATGATCCGCTCGGCCAAACGAATCGCTTCGAGCATGGACGACGCATCGGCGCGACCTGTTCCAACGATGTCAAAAGCCGTGCCGTGATCGGGAGACGTGCGCACAAAAGGAAGTCCCAGAGTGACATTCACGCCGGATCCGAAGGAGGCCGTCTTAAACGCGGCCATACCCACGTCGTGATAAGGGGCGACGACAGCGTCGAATTCACCCCGTAGTGACCGGACAAACACCGTGTCCGCCGGGATCGGGCCGGCCACGTCATATCCTTGAGTGAGAAGCTGTTCGACGGCGGGGGTCAGAACCTTGGCCTCTTCGTCTCCGAACAGCCCGTCGTCCGACGCGTGTGGGTTGAGTGCGCACAAAGCAATCTGCGGCTGGGCGATGCCCCAACCCGCTTGCAAGTCGTTGTGTAGGATCTTGCATTGCTGGACCAACAAATCGGTGGTTACGGCACCAGGGACGCGTTTAAGGGGCAAATGGCGGGTGGCCAGAAGCACACGTAGCGCTCCACCTAAGGCAGTCCGCTCCGCGCACATCAGCATGCCGACATCCCCGGGCTCCGCCGCCAATCCCTCAAGAAGCTCCGTCTGACCCGGCACCCGCCGGCCGGCCGCCCACAATGCCGGCTTGGAGACAGGCCCTGTCACCACACCCGCCGCTTCACCCGCCAAACAAAGCTGCGCGGCCCGCTCGACTTGTTGGACGCTGACCCGTCCAGCGGAGCGCTCGCTCCCGTCGCACGGTCCCACCGACTCAAAGCGGGCTTGGTTCACAAGAGTCGTGTGTTCGTCAGCACCCAGTACAAGCAGGTCTAGGTGCTCGCCCCACTCAGAAGCTCGCACCTGGGCTACGGCGTCGGCTACGACCTCGGGACCGATCCCGCGCGGGTCGCCAACGGTGAGAACTAACCTGCTAGGCACCGGAGGTGTGACTGTGACCTCTACGGTCGGACGTCGACGTAGGCGCGGTCACGAAGCCGCTTCATCAACTCCTCAAGGATCTTCTCTCGCTGTAGGCGGTCTCGGATGACAGGTTCGAGGTCCTCGAAGCTGAAGGTGCCTTCGTCGCGCACCTCGACGACTCTGCCCACCGTCACATTGGTCCGCACGCCCTCGCCAAATTGGATGGGACCGAACACGCTTCCCGCTGGCGCATCGCGGAGCGCCGCGGCGTATCCCGGGGGCAGCTCGTTAAGCTGGTCCATTGCCACCGACAGCGAATCCGGCAGCTCCTCGCCCCCGTGTTCGGCGTGCAAGGCCTGCACGTCCGCACCGCTGCCGATCTGGCCCATGAGCTCCTCGGCTAGATCCCGCGCATCCTGGAGTTCCGCTTCGGCGATATCGAAGGGGATCAGAATGTGACGCGCTTTCCGCTCAGGGCCCCTGACACGTTCCACCTGGATGATGTGGTAGCCGTACTGCGTCCGCACCGGATCGGTGATTTGACCGCTTTGGATGCTAAAGGCGGCTTCTTCGAACTCTCGGACGAAGCCGGATCCGCGCCGAAACCAGCCTAGGTCCCCTCCAAGTTCCGCACTCCCGGGATCCCCAGAGTTTCGCTTCGCTAGCTCGCCGAAGTCGTCGCCCGCCAGAGCCAGTGCAAGGATCCGTTCGGTCTCCGCTAAGGCACTCGCTTCGGCGGAGTCGTTGGGTTGTGGTTGCAACACAACCTGAAGGAACGTGACAGTCGCCGGACGCTGACCAAATTGAGCCCTGTTCTCACCGTAAAAGACTTGGATCTCGTCGGCCGTCACGGGAATCGGCTTCATCCCACGCTGCGCCTTGAGCATGTACTGCTGCTGCAGCTGCTGACGGCGGGCGTCCTGCTTGAGGAGCTCCCGGTACTGCTGCAGGGACCACCCCTGTTCGCGGAGGCCCTGCATGAGGGCTGCCTCACCACCGATGGCCTCGGAGCGTTGCGCGATGTCCTGGTCTACGATCTGCTCGACGCGGTCCTCGTCAATGACGATCGTCGAGTCTTGGATCGCCGCCTGCACGACCAGGGACTGGTCGATCAGGTTTTGGATCACTTGCGACTGAAGTTCCGTGAGGCGCGATTCATCAGTAGCGAGGGTGGCGTCCTGCGCTACCAGCGGCGCGATTTGCTCTTGAATTTGACTCAGAAGAATGATGGAGTCGCCTGCAATCGCTACGACCCTGTCGATCAATTCTTCGGTCTCTACACCGATGCCGGTAGGAATTCCGGGGGCTTGAGCGGCCAGTGGCCCGATGCCACAAAACAACGGCGCGGCGAAGAGGGCCGCAGCGGCACGACGAGCGCAGGAACGACGGCTAGCTGATGCGTGCATGGTCACTTGGTGTTGTGGTCTCGCGGGGAGTGTACCCGCGATGCGATTCCAGGGATTTTTATACCGACGTAATCCAATGTGGGTCCGGGCGAAGTACCACCGATAGCCGTCTCACTTGAGAGCGTATCACGGCTGAGGTGTCGAATCAGTTGGGGAGGACAAGGCCGGGGGCGCCACTGACACTTGCGAGCGAGCCTCCTCGATGAGTCGACTTGCTTCGCCCACTGCGTCGTCATTGATCTCCGACGCATACTGATCGGCCAGGGCAAATCCGATTTGGCCGAGTGCAATCACATCCCGTTCGCCCTTCAACATCTCAATGAGGGCGCTCCGAATCGTCGTTTGAACGTCGGCGCCCTCAACGTCACCGAGCACTCCGAGCCTTCGGGCGGCATCGGCAATCTCACTTCGGGTGGTGGCCCGCATGGAGTCGACGGTAGCCGGGTCGGGTGCGAGCCCCTCAGCGAGGGCTTGTTCGACCAGCAACTTGCCTCGGGTTAGCCCGCGCAAAGCAGTTTCAAGTTCGGGGTCCGTCGCATCGGCTACCTGCGTCCGGTAGGCCGGCGATTGATTTTGCATGAAGGTGCGGAACTCACCGACGGTATAGCTTCCACCCTCGTAATCGACCATGGCTTTGGACACGGCCCGGCGCGGAAGTGTGGCTCCCGGGTCATTGCCGATGGTACGCGCGATCTCGAAGGCACCTGGTGCGATCTGCGGGGATGCTGGAGTCTCAATGTCCGCGACATATATGGACTCGGCCCGAGCGATGCGGTCGTTCTTCACGGCATTACGAAAGCTGTCTTTTAGGTCCTCAAACGCAGGCATATCGCGGGAGTCTACGCGGATGAGGTGGATGCCGAACATTGTTTCTACGGGCTGGGAAATTTCTCCCGGCTCCAGCGCAAAAGCGGCGTCTGAGAATACGGGTAACATGCGTTCTCGGGTAAAGACGCCGAGGTCACCACCTTGCTCCGCCGTACCCGGATCCTTGCTGTACTCTCGAGCGAGTTCGGAGAAGTCGGCTCCCGCAATCAGACGCGCGCGAAGTTCGGTCGCCTCGGCGATCGATGCCTCGCGGGACGCTTGATCAGTTTGGTCGAACAGGAGCAGGATGTGTCGGGCCCGGACCGTCGCTCCCGGCTGATCTTCTTCGTACAAGTAACGGAGCTGTTGGTCGTCCAGAACCGTATCAACCTGAATGACGGCCTCGCGCAACGCCCGGATCATCTCCTGGTCGATGCGCTGCTGGATATGGGCATCCACGTCCAACGTCGCCAAAGTTGAGTCGCCAGCCGTGGCGGTCGCCAGCAGCGAATAATCCACCCACAGTTCGGCGAGGGCTCGGATCACTTGGCGGTTCGCCGGGAGTTGCGGCTGATTTTCGAGAAGCTCCACCGCATCATCGATCGTGAGTTGGGCCCCTTCGGCCGAAGCCATGAGCCGATTCGATGAGTTGCCCGTGCAGCCGGAAACCAGCACTAAAGCCGCACCTAGCACCACCAGGGGCACCGTCGCGGCCAATCTCTCGTTTGTCATGCGTACGTCTTCCCCGTGCCGGCGTCAGAGTTCCCCATTTCGGGTGCGTTTGAGCCGGTTGAGCCGTTGTAGAGAGTCTCCAACGCATCAATGAGCGTCTTACTCAGGGGTTCGGTTCCTCCGTTCGTCAGTGCGAGCGATAGCGGATCAAGTCTCCGGATTTCGATGTCGATCTGACGGTCAGCGAAAGGCTGATCCAGTCCAGATAGTCGTGGGACCACGCCGGGCCGGTAGCTGATCCGGCCCTGTTTGCGGCGGATCGAAATGCGTTCCACTCCGAGTAGGCCACCCAAGATTCGGAGTACAGATTGGTCCATAAGGGTTGCCACCTCATCGGGGAGCGGACCGTAGCGGTCGCGGATTTCCTCGGATAGGTGATCCACTTCTTCGCGACTGCGCGCGCGCGAAAGGCGTCGGTAGAGGTGCAACTTCTGGCTCGCATCGGGGACGTAGTCGTCCGGTAGGAACGCAGGCACGTCGAGTGCAACCTCGGCGTCTTTGTATTCAACCGGTTCATCACCCTGCTTCAGAGACTGAATCGTTCGGCGCAGCAGCCGCATGTACGCGTCCATGCCCATCTGGTTCGCAAACCCAGACTGCTCTCCGCCCAACAGGTTGCCGGCGCCCCTCTGTTCCAGGTCTTTCATGGCAACGGCGTAACCGCTGCCAAGCTGGGTGTAGTGTTCGAGCACACGAAGTCGGCGTTCGGCCTGTTCGCTTACCGTTTCTGGGACTACCAGGTAACAGTACGCCCGCTTGTCCGAGCGGCCGACGCGCCCCCGGATTTGATAGAGTTGGGACAAGCCGAAGTGATCGGCATTGTCGACGATGAGTGTGTTTGCGTTGGGGACGTCCAGGCCGTTTTCAATGATTGACGAGCAGACCAGAATGTCCGTCTCTCCGTCGACGAACGCACGCATGTGCTCGTCGAGCTCTCTGGGGCTCATCTGGCCATGGGCGACCGCAACCCGCGCGTCGGGGGCAAGTCGTCTGATCCGGGCTGCGGCGGTTTCGATCGTCTCGACACGGTTGTAGAGCAAGTAGGTCTGTCCCCCGCGGTTCAGCTCCCGGCGTATCGCGTCACTGAGGATTTGATCGCTCCACGGCAGTACGTGCGTCACCACGGGCATGCGGTCGCGGGGCGGCGTGCGAATGACCGAAAGATCGCGAAGTCCCCCCAGAGCTTGGTGGAGTGTCCGGGGGATGGGCGTAGCGGTGAGCGTCAGGACGTCGATCGAGCTCTTAAGCTCCTTGAGTCGCTCCTTGTGCTTCACCCCGAAGCGCTGCTCCTCATCGACGATCAACAAGCCGAGGTTCTTGAAGCGAACGTCGGCGGAGAGCAGTCGGTGGGTTCCGATCACCAAGTCTACCTTTCCCGCAGCTAGGTCCTCGATGATCCCTGTCTGTTCAGCGGCGCTGCGAAAACGACTCAACGATTCCACGCGGACCGGGTAGTCGGCCAAACGCTCGCGGAAGGTGTGGCGGTGCTGTTCGACCAGGATTGTGGTGGGAGCCAAGACGCCGACCTGCATGCCCTCCTGCACCGCTTTGAACGCGGCGCGAATGGCAACCTCAGTTTTCCCGTACCCGACATCGCCGCACACCAGTCGGTCCATCGGACGAGAGGACTCCATGTCCTTTTTGACATCGATCGTGGCCTGGCGCTGGTCAGGCGTATCGTCGTAAAGGAACGCCGACTCCATCTCTTTCTGCCAGCGCGTATCCGGGGGAAACGCGTGGCCCTGGGCGGCCTCGCGGCGGGCGTAGAGCTCGAGGAGCTCGACGGCCATTTTTTCGATCACAGCACGGGTTTTCGACTGAACTTTCTTCCAGCGCTTCCCTCCGATTCGGTGCACGGACGGAGCGGACGGGCTGTCGGGATCGCCAACCCAGCGCTCCAGAAGGTCGAGCCTGTAGACGGGCACGCGCAGCACTTCCTCGCCGGCGTAAACGACGGCGAGTACCTCGAGAATTTCGCCCCCGATTTCGAGTCGCTCCAGGCCACGGAAGCGACCGATCCCGTGATCCATATGCACCACGAAGTCCCCCGCTTGAAGCTGAGAGAGGTTCTCGAGCGCTACAGCACCGCGGAACTGACGCGAGCGGCGGATCCGTCTTGCGCGCCGAAATAGCTCATGGTCGGTAAAGACCCGAATGCGGTCCGAGCCGACGCCGACTTCGAAGCCATGCGCGACAGATCCGGTCGCCAGCTCAGCCCCGACTGGGGTGCCACCGCTGTCGGTGAGGATCTCGTCCAGGCGCTCCAATTGACCCGTGTTGTCACACAGCACGACCGAGCCGAGCCCTTGATCTGCGCCTGCCTCGAGAAGCTGTCTGAACCGCATCATGTCCCGGTCAATCGTCGGGATCGTTCGTGACTCGAGGTCGAGGCCCGGGCCGCCCACCTCGGCCGACAGCTCGATGAGGTGGTGCCGCGCGAGAGCCGCGGCGAACCGATCGGGGTCAAGCATAAGATCGCTGGGGGCGGGCACGTCCCGCCCGAGCTTTCGGTGCTCGTCTCCCACCTCGCGCACTCGCTGCCACGTCTTGGCTACGGCGGTATCCCAGGCACGAACGGAGGGGCCCACGAGCCAACTTGGGTCAGGAAGGAGGTCGAGCAATGACCGACGGGTGGATCCCTGAGCGTCGGTGTCGGGGAAGCGCGGGGGAAGAAGAAGGATCCGTTCCAAAGGGCGCGTCGATCGCTGGTCAGATACCTCGAAGTGACGTAGCGACTCAACCTCGTCCCCCCAAAACTCAACGCGGACCGGTTCAGGCGCCCCGAATGAGAAGACGTCGATAATCCCGCCACGGACAGCGAACTGACCCACTTCCTCGACCAAAGGCACAAGTTCGAACCCCAGAGACTCGAGACGTTGCACGAGGGCCCGAAACTCGAAATGGTCGCCTTGCGCCAGCTCGACGCGCAGGTCGACGAGTTCGGTGGGAACGGGAGTCTTTTCTTGGAGCGCCCGGACGGTGGTGACCAAGACGGTGGCGCGTCCTGACAACAGCGCTTCGACCGCCTCCACACGCATCCCGCTCACATCCACCAGTGTCTCTACCGGCTCGTAGGGCAGCGCTTCACGTTGTGGGAAGAGCGGCACCTCCACGCCGAGCAGGGCCTGAAGGTCGGCTTGCATCTCGACCGCAGCCGCTGGTGTCGGCGTGACTACGGTGTACATATGCCGCGGCCGCATTCGACTTAGTGTCGCGACGAGAGCCGCCCCAGCCGAGCCGATTACGCCGCCCACGGCGGTGGTGGTGCCGGCTTCTACGCCAGTCGAGCCAAGTGAGAGCGCTGCGGGAGTCGATTGAACAGCCCGCAGAATCCTGAGATGTGTCTGGCTCATGCGAGCTTTGTCTTCCCTCAGGGCGCGGCCGTCGGAGGCTCAGGTTCCGCCCGTCCCGAAGCCGCTACCAGGCTTTCCAGGACCAAAATGACGAGCAGAGCTACCAGAAGGGAGCGCCAGATCTCGGGTCCTTGACGTTCCGTAAACGCGCGCCTCTGCCACTGGTCTGCGGCGATGACCTCGGCATCAGCACCAAAGGCCGCCCGAGTCATCGCGTCCGACGCAGGCGCCAGATCGGACTCGCCCGACGGCACGTTCACAGCGACCCGACCTAGGAGTGTGACTGGACCGTCCCCCCCGAGGAGGTCGTACAGGCCCGCCCGATCGAGGATCACGCCTGCCTTCGGATCTTCCACTGGTACGAGCGTACCTTCAGGTCCCGCCAACGAGTTCACGCCGGCGGGGAGGTCAAACCGCTGCCCCGCTAGCAAGACTGGCTGATCGGTGGACTGGCGGGCCCACGTGCCAAAGGCCCACTCGAACGTAGGAATCATCAACGACGAGAGGGGAAGGTTCGACCACTCTGGATCGAGCGGCGAGGCGAGGAGAAGGAAGCGCGCAGGGCCAGCGTTGCCACTGACCATCCAAGCCTCGCCGCCCTCCATTTCCGCGTGGACAGTCCCAGCCGGGGCGCTGTCATCGAGTTGCAAACGGTAGGCGCGCTGAACAACGACTTCGTCTAGCGAGTGAGGGAAGTCCCTCGCGACCAAGCGCCTCATTCCCGACGTCGGTGCCTCTACGAGCTGCCAAGGCACGGCCGCCGCCCGCAGTCGCTGGTTGAGCGCCGGCAGTCGGGTCGGGTCGTCAGGGGGCAGGATGATCCAGGTGCCCGCCACCGCTCCCACCGCACGGATCCCGCGGCCCTCTTGAGCGAGGAGCACTTGAGGCGATCCGCCATTGCGGCTGATTCGTCCGGAGCCTCGCAATACGTCTAACGCGTCGGCTAGGAATGGAGTCGGGGCACCGTCTGTGGCGATAACGGGGGGGGCGGCCGCCGGCGATGAGAAGTAGCGCCGATCATCAGAACGCAGGGCATCGGGGTCCCGCTCCACAAATCCGCTGATCACACCCGTTCCAACGGTTGGGACCGGAAACACAACCTCAGCCCCCGGAGTGGCACGGGCCGCTCCACGCACCTCTTCGCCTACCCAGAGCCGAGTATCCACGGTGTCGCCCGCGCCCACCCCTTCGCCGATGCGCGCCGTCACGTCCGTGGGCAAGCCCACAATGGGGGCCAGTCCGCCGCCCACTAGGACCTCTGAGACCGATCCGTTGTCGGGCGCCGTCCAGTCCGGACGCAGAACGAGCACAGGAACACCTTCGACAATTCTCACGGAATCGCCAGTGGAAATCCCAAGCGCCGAGCTCTGCAGATCCGAAACCACGTGCACTTCGTGGGCCGGCAAATCCGAAGCGGCCACAAGACTGGTGACCCGCGAGACCGCCGCGGTGAGGTCACCGGCCGCGTCGGAGACATCGGTCTGGTCGATCGCCCGTAGCGCGTCCTCCCGTGATCCGGGCGCCGCAACCGTCCATGGGGTGCCCGCTCCCACCACCCAAATTCGATCCTGATCGTTTGCCCGTTGGACGGTGGCCCGCGCGTGAGCCTTTAGGCGATCGAGAACGCGTTCGTCGCCGACAATCGCGCCCGAGCTCGCGGAGTTGTCGAGTACAATCGCCAGGGCTGTGGGCGGGTGTGCACTCCCCAGGCCTCGGAGGAATGGGCGGGCCCCGGCCAGCGCGAGCACAAGGAGCGCGGCAATGCGTAGCAGCAACACCCACAACTGGCGGATTTTTACGCGACGGGAGTGGTCGCGCTCGGTGCGCTTCAGGTAGCGCAGGGCCGGGAATACGAACTCGCGCACACGCTGGCGGTGCAGTAAGTGAATCAGCAGCGGGATTGCGATCGCGGCGCCAGCCAACAGGAACAGCGGATTGAGAAAACCCATCAACCGAGCTTGGCTCGTTTCGAGAAGAACGCGCGCAATGCGTTGCTGAAGGGCTGGTCCGTGCTGAGCGCCACGTAGTCCACTCCGTGAGGCTTGAGGTTTCTCACCCACTCCCGCATGGCCTCGTCGACGGCCGTGCGATACGCCTCCCGCAGATGGGCTGCGTTGATGCGCATCTCCTCTCCGGATTCCGGATCGACGAATCGCGCTTCACCCGCTGCAGGGAGCTCCATTTCGCCGGGGTCGATGACGTGGAACACCATCACCTGATGCCCACGGTGTTTGAGAAACCGCAACGTCCGTGAAGTCTCTTCGGGGTCTACGAGTAGATCGGAAATCAAGATTACCAGCCCGGGCTTGGGCAGTCGACGCGCGACCGCCTGCAGCGCCCGGGGTGCGGTTGTTCCGCCTTCTGCCTCGAACGTCATCAAACGTCGAAGGATGTCGTACCACTGTCTGCGCCCGCCCTTCGCCGCGACGGAGTGGACGATACGATCGTGAAAGATCGAGAGCCCGACTGCGTCACCTTGACGGGTGAGTACCAGCGCCAAAGCTGCGGCGAGCTGGCGTCCGAACCAGAGCTTGGTGGGCAGCTCCGGCGAAGAGCTCCAGTCCATGGATTTGCTCACGTCGAGCAGCATGTAGGCCCGCAGATTCGTCTCTTCTTGAAACTGCTTCACATAGAACCGGTCCGAACGGGCGAACATCCTCCAGTCCAGGAAGCGTAGATCGTCGCCGGGCTGGTAGGACCGGTGCTCAGCGAACTCTGCTGAAAAGCCGCGGTTGGGTGATCGGTGGAGCCCAAGCAGGAAGCCTTCGACGATCTGGCGTGCTACAAACTCGAGACCTCCGAGTTCGGCCAACTCGCGGGGCGTAAGAAGATCGGCTCTGCGGCCGTTCCCGGACGTCGGGGTAGGTGGGTTCATTGGGGGCCGAAGCTACCCTAAGGACTACCCGGCAGCAACGCCAAAAAGGGTCTTCTGAGGCCCGTGAACGGGGGCGTGGACCTGTCCTATCCCTTCGGACGGGGTCGTCATCGAAAGGGGACGTCCGCAAGGCCGGGGTTGGCGCGGGGAGCCCGAAAGGCCCCAATTTGCTGGTCTGCCCGGCGCTCGCCCACTGGCACAGGGCCTGCCTTTAAAGCGGGTAGTTCGATTTGCCGTGGAGGAAAGAATGTCGACATCCGTGATAGAAGACCCGAAAGCCGCGCCTGCCAGAAGGGCCAAGGTATGGAGCGTCGGCGCCAGTTCCGTCGTTCAACGTCTATCCGTGTGCGCTCTCTTGGGTCTAGCGGGGACCGCCCTCTTGGGTCTGGCCAGTTCGGCTGCTGGGCTCAGCGCTCAGGCGTATGAGTCCGAGTTCGCCGAGAGCCTACCGGCCATCGATGCGCGCGTCTGGTTCGATCGCGGAGAGGATCCAGTTTTCGACAACGGAGATCGAGTCAGGGTCTACTATCGGGCGAGCGAAGATGCGTATGTCGCCATCTTCCATATCGACACCGACGGGCAAACCCGCATGGTGTTTCCGAGCAGCCCGCGCCAGACCCACTACGTCCGCGGTGGTCGCGACTACCGCACGCTCTTCGACAACTCGCAATACTGGTTCGTCGATGACCAACCCGGGATGGGCTACTTCTTCATCGTTGCGTCCGCCACCCCGTTGGACTTCTCGCGCATCCCTTATTCGGCGTACGAACGCGATTGGGATCTGAGCCGCGTTGGGTTTGAAGTGCGCTCGGATCCCTACCTCGCGATGGATGAGTACGTCGCCGAGTTGGTTCCCGATTGGGAGTACGGCGAGTACGGTTTGGACTACGTCGAATACAGCGTGGATAGCCAGCACGCCTTCCCTCGCTTCATGTGTTACGACTGCCACGGGTACCGGCCGTACTACGCTTGGAACCCGTATGCGTATAGCTGCACCACCTTCCGTGTCGTTCTGTGGGATGACCCCTACTACTACCCGACAACCCGCTACCGCGGTGACCGAGTGGTATTCGTAGGAAGGCGTCCCGGCACGCGTCCGCGCTACGAGTTCAAAGAGCGGGGACGTGGGGATGATGGGGGTCGCACCTCTGTAGTTCGACGCACCGGGCCTCAGGGGACGGCGCGGCGGCGGTCAGCAGGTCGCGGGGATCTCACGAGTCCAAGGCTTCGAGGAAGCGGGGGCGAATCAGTGACTCGGGTACCGCAGAGTGCGTCGGGGCGTCCAGGAGCCCGCCGCACAACGCCGCGGCCCCGCACCCAAGTTGCACCCCCGCGAAGGTCGGGTGGGGAGCGGACGCCGGTGGCGACACGTCCAAGTACGCGGTTCCGCGATAGCGGCGCCGCAACCGACTCAGGCGCCCGACGCACTCGACCGACTGAGTCCGAGACGCGGGGCCGAGCAGGTTCGGGCGATCGCACCCCTGTCGTGCGCGAACGGCCTACGACCCAGACGAGAAGTAGACCACAGCTTGAGCGGCGTCGCCCCAACCGGGGATCAACCGCGGCTCCTGCCAGAGTGCCCCGTACGCGAAGCGACGCACAGGGTAGACAAAGGACGCCCGTGGCGCGGCCGGGACCGTCCGCATCGACTCGGACCCGCAGCTCGCAGGGATCGGGATCGCCGGCGCGAGCCCGTCCGAGCCCACGGTCTTCGGGATCAACTCCGCGTGCTACGCCTCGCCAGCAACCCAGGAATTCAGGGAGTTCCACGCCAGCTCGCGTTCGGCCCCGCCCATCGGGATCCTCGGGGTCGGCCCGGGCCCAACCGCGCCGCCCTGCGGCTACGCCGCGGAGCGCGCCCGCCCGATCACGACCTGCTGTGCGGCCCCGTCGCAAACCGGGCGGGAGTGACGCCGGCTAGGCGGGTTGCCTCTCTAGGAGCAGTCCGACGAGGGGCAGAATGTCATATCTCAAGGCTCAAGTTCCGAATTCGAGAGTCCGCGAAACAGGTAGCGGGCCCGTCGAAGGCCAGCGTTGCACACGCTCGGCGTGGATCCAAGCCTGGCACTGGCAGCGACCATAATTCGACCCGGCGCGGGCCAGTCCGTACACCTCGCGTGGTTTGCAGTGTATCTTCCATTCTCTCCGCGGCTAGTGCGATGGAGTGCGGGTCACTCCGGGCACGGCGGTGCAACCGTCGCGTCTCGTTCCTGACCGCGCGTCCTTTCTGGGTGGGCGCCGCATGATCCGGTCGCCATCATCGGGAAGTTGTTCGTGCGCATTGATCACATCCGAAACTTCTGCATCGTTGCGCACATCGACCACGGCAAGTCGACGCTCGCCGATCGCCTGTTGGAAACAACCGGCACCCTGGGGGCCCGGGAAATGCGCGAGCAGGTGCTCGACTCCATCGATCTGGAGCGAGAGCGCGGCATCACCATCAAGCTTCATGCGGTGCGCATGGACTATGAGGCCGCCGACGGCAGCTTCTACCAACTCAACCTGATCGACACGCCAGGACACGTCGATTTCACCTATGAGGTGTCCCGGTCCTTAGCCGCTTGTGAGGGTGCCGTGCTGGTGGTCGACGCCTCACAGGGGGTACAGGCGCAGACAATGTCCAACCTGTTTTTGGCCCTGGACGCGGACCTCGAGATTGTGCCCGTTCTGAACAAGATCGACTTGCCGGGGGCCGAGCCCGAGCGTCGGCGTGCAGAGCTTGCCGACCTCCTCGGGATCGACCCGGACACGATCCTGCTCGCCAGCGCAAAAGAGGGTACAGGGACACGCGAGCTGCTCGAGGCCATCATTGAACGAGTACCCGCTCCTGTAGGGTCCCCCGATGCCCCCCTGCGCGCGCTGATCTTCGATTCGGTCTACGATCAGTACCTGGGAGCGGTTCCCAGTGTCCGGGTGGTCGACGGCACGGTTTCAATCGGTACGGAAATCACCTTCGGAGCCGTGGATGCGAAGTACGAGGTGACGGAGGTGGGTTACCAGCGGTTGGGGCGTACGCCAGTGAAGATGCTGGGACCTGGCGAAGTAGGGTACGTGGTCGCCGCCATCAAAGCCGTCGCGGACACCCGCGTGGGTGACACCATCCTAGACGCGAAGAACCCCTCTGAAGAACTGCTCGATGGGTACAAGGAAGTTCGTCCGATGGTCTTTGCCGGACTCTATCCGACCGACGCTGATCAGTACGAAGATCTTCGCGACGCCTTGGCCAAGCTGGGGTTGAACGACGCGAGTCTACAGTATGAGCCCGAAACCTCGACGGCCTTGGGGTTTGGCTTCCGTTGCGGCTTCCTGGGACTCCTGCACATGGAGATCATCCAGGAGCGCCTCGATCGAGAGTTTGGAGTCGAACTCATCACAACGGTACCCAACGTGGAATACCACGTGCGACTTACCGACGGCACCGAAATCCACATCGAGACCCCGGTCGCTTTCCCGGACCGGGGTCGGATCACTGAGATCCTCGAGCCCATGGTTCGCGCGCGCATTCTTCTCCCCTCGGAGTTCATCGGCAACGTCCAGAAGTTGTGCCATGATCGACGCGGCATCTTCCTAGGGATGCAGTATCCCGACCCACAGCGGGTCGAACTCGAGTACGAGCTGCCCCTCGCCGAGATTGTGCTCGACTTCTACGACCGTTTGAAGGGGGGCACGCGGGGCTACGCCTCGCTGGACTATGACTTCGTCGAGTATCGGGCGGCGGAGTTGGTGAAGTTGGACATCTTGGTCAACGGGGAGCCTGTCGACGCCTTTAGTGTGATCATTCATCAAGACAAGGCTGAGACCTACGGGCGGGACCTGGTCGTGAAGCTGAAGGAGCTGATTCCGCGTCAGCAGTTCGAGGTGGCGCTGCAGGCCGGGATCGGTGGCCGCGTCGTTGCTCGCACCAACGTGAAGGCGCTGCGGAAGAACGTCACGGCCAAATGTTACGGAGGGGACATCTCTCGCAAACGGAAGCTTCTGGAGAAGCAGAAGGAGGGAAAGAAGCGGATGAAACAGGTCGGGTCCGTCGAAATTCCCCAGGAAGCCTTCCTCGCCGTCCTCTCACTAGGCGATTGAGTCGTGGCTGAGCTCATTGACAGGCGACGCTGGATCGTGGGAGTCGACATCGGCGGGACGAACCTGGTCGTCGGTTTAGTGCCCGCGGACGGAGGGGATCCCGTCGGAGTACGCACGCGTCCCACCGAGCCTCATCGAGGCGGTCAGTTTGTAGTCGAGCGGATCGCCAAGATGGTGGATGCCGCCCTCGTAGAACTTGAACAACTGACGGGTGCCACTCGAGACGCCGTTTGGGGTGTCGGGATCGGCTCTCCCGGACCGTTGGACCGCGAGAGCGGGACGGTCATCGAAACGCCGAATCTCGGGTGGGAGAACTTTCCGCTTCGCACCCTGATCAGTCGCGCGGTGCGGATGCCTGCGTGGCTCGACAACGACGCCAACTGTGCGGCGTACGGGGAGTGGTGGCAGGGAGCCGGGAAGGGGGCGAAGTCACTGGTAGCGGTGACAATCGGCACCGGCATCGGAGGTGGACTGGTGATTGACGGCGAACTCTACCACGGTGTTTCCGACGCTGCTGGCGAGATCGGCCACATGACCATTCAGTTCAGTGGTCGCAAGTGCGCTTGCGGCAACTATGGGTGCCTTGAGGCCTACGCCTCCGGTCCCAACATTGCGGCCCGTGCGATCGAAGGAATCGAAGCCGGCGCGGAGAGCCAGCTGGTCGACCTGGTCGACGGTGACTTAGGTCGCATCACGGCCGCCACCGTCTACGATGGCGCCGCTGCGGGCGACGCCTATGCAAACGATGTAATCGCCGAGACTGCCAAGATCTTGGGTGCGGGGATCGCCAACGTGATCAACGTCTTCAACCCGGATGCAATCGTCATCACAGGTGGCGTCACGCGGGCGGGCGAGAACCTGCTGAAGCCCCTCCGTGCCGCCGTCCGACAAAGAGCATTCCGGTCTGCCGCCGACGCGTGTCGCATCGTCCCCGGGGCACTGCCGGACTTTGCAGGGATGATTGGTGCCGCCGGGGTTTTCAAGGCCGCTGCAGAAGCGGGACTGGTGGACGGCGCAACGTGAAGGCGGGCGGCGCCACTCGAACCATGGGCGTAGTAGGTACGCTTGTCTGGGATTCGATTCTTCCCGTGGAAGACGCCATCCCCGCCACCGAAGGGTGGGGCGGCATAGCGTACTCCTTGGCGGCTCTCGATTTCGCTCTTGCCGCTGATTGGGTCGCACTCCCGATTGTGAAGGTCGGCCGTGACGTGGAAGAGAGTGCCCGAGAGTTCTTGGATACGCTTCCGCGCGTCTCGCAGGACACCATCGCTCCGGTGGCGGAGCCGAACAACCGAGTTGAGCTGCGTTACCACGATGCGCACGAAAGAACGGAGACCCTCTCAGGCGGGGTGCCGCCTTGGACGGCGACCGAGCTCATCGACCACTCGAAGCACTGTGACGCCCTCTATCTGAACTTCATCTCCGGGTTCGAAGTGTCGCTCCCGACGGCGGTCGCCCTGCGTCAGGCCTTTTCCGGTCCGATTTACGTCGATCTACATTCGCTTTTCTTAGGGATCGACCTGCAGGGGCGTCGGCATCCAAGATGCCCTGAGGATATTGAGCCGTGGATCCAAATCGCTGATTTTGTGCAAATGAACCGTGTGGAGGCCGACCTCTTGGCCGAAGGAAGTTGCGGCCCGGTGGCTTTGGGACCCGCCGGCGTCGCCATCACCGACGGTCCTGGCGGAGTACGCTACGAGGTTGCATCAGCGCTTCTGCGGTCTCCCCCCGAATGGCCTTTGCCGGGAGAGAAGCGGCTCCGAGGCGCGCGCGGCACGATCTCCGCGGACTCCACTGCGCCGAGGGTCGATCCCACCGGCTGCGGTGATGTGTGGGGAGCGGTGTGCTTTGCCGGACTGCTAGGGGGACTTGGAATCCGCCACGCGGCGGAGCGTGCGAACCGGCTCGCGGAGGTTGCTTTGGGGCTGCGGGGAACGAGTGCACTACGGGCAGCTCTGGCTTCGTCGGGGATGACCCGCGAAGGTGCGTCATGAGAATCATCGAGCCTCCCACGTCGCTCGACTACCGGACAGTCGACGAACTCTTCGCCGTCGCCCATTCGCCCGATGAGGCACGGACGTTGGTCGACCTGCGGCACCTACGCTGGATCGACCCCAACGGCATGATCGCACTCCTTTCCGTCGGGGATCTGCTGGGTTCCGAAACGGGCAGTCGGCCCCGGTTGGCGTTGCCGGAGAGTACCGATGTCCAAGGCTACCTGGCGAGAATGGGATTCTTCGAGATCGCTGCGGACCTGTTTGAGGTCGATGGTACTCCGGTGCGGCGGGGTTCGAGAGGTTCGGATGTCCTGCTCGAACTCACGGCCATTGCCGAGAACAGCCACGTTCACGACGTCGTCGACCGAGTGCAGAAGCAGGCGGGTACCATCCTTTCGAAGACACTGCATTATCCCACGAGCGCGGTCGTTCAGTTCAGCGTGATCCTCTCCGAGGTATGTCAGAACATCGTAGAGCACGCCGAGGGACATGGGTGGGTCGCCGCTCAGGCGTACAACTGGGCCAAGCGGCTGGGTAGGGAAGTGCTCGTTATTTCGGTCGGCGACATGGGCCGCGGCTTCCGAGGCTCCCTCGCCAACGAGCACGCCGCCCGCTTCAGTGATCGTTGGGGCGACGCCACCGCTCTCGAGGCAGCCTTTATTCATGGACTGACTCGTTTCCCCGACTCCGGACGAGGCCATGGGATTCAGCAGATCCGCCGACAGGTCCGTCGTTGGGACGGGCTCATCTCCGTCCGCTCCGGTACGGCGCGCATCGTAGACCCACCGTCTTGGGAGGAGGCGCCGCCCCTTGTTACCGACTTGGCAGCCTTCCCTGGATCTCAAATCAATATCGTCCTACCCGCAGCCGAGCAGAGTTAAGAACCGCATGACGAACAAGGACGAACCGTCGCTTTTTCCTGACCTCGATCCCGTCTCAATCGACGTGCGCGCGCTCGTGCAACACAGCCTGGCCAAGCTGTATTCAAGTCTGGTCACTCGACCCACGGGGAGAGCGGTCCGCTTGGCGATCGAGACGCAGCTGGCTGATCAAATCGGAGAATCCGGCACGCCGGCGTTGTCCCTGATCGACCTCTCAGAAGTCTCGGTACTCGACTTCTCCTGCGCCGACGAAGTTGTCGCCCGACTGCTTGCACGGTATCTGGCCGATGACCGGCCGCTCGAAGCGTTTTTCGTCTTTCTTGGAGTGGGGGAGCTGCACCGCGAGCCCATCGAGACCGCTCTGGAACGTCACGATCTCGTGGCTGTGGCCGAGACCTCGCCCAACAGCTTCGGACTTTTGGGGTCGGTGTCACCGCCCGCGTTGGAACTGTGGCTGAAGCTGGACTCGGTATCGCCGGTGTCGTCTTCGGACTTCGAAGGGGCCGTCGCGTCCCCCGGCGGACAGGAGGCGTTCGAGGAATTGCTCAGGCAGCGCCTCGTCGTCCCTCTGGGTTCGAAACAGGGCACACAGGCCTTGAGCACTGTGGCCCGCGCTCTCCGCTGAGTGGCAACCATCCCGGTCCAGCCAGCCGTCTAACCTCCCCCGAATGCCTATTCCTCGTCTAGGAACGGATAGCGGTAGTCTGTATCCGCGACGAAGGTCTCTTTGATCGTACGTGGGCTGACCCAGCGGTAGAGGTTCATGATCGAACCGGCCTTGTCGTCGGTGCCACTCCCGCGGGCTCCTCCGAAGGGCTGTTGGCCGACCACCGCCCCCGTGGGCTTGTCGTTGATGTAGAAGTTTCCGGCCGAGTAACGCAGCGCATCGCGAGCGTACTGTACCGCCGCGGCATCGTCGGCGAGGACGGCCCCGGTGAGTGCATACTCCGAAGTCGAATCGATTACGCGCAGCGTCTCTTCCCACTCCGAGTCGGGGTAGACGAAGATCGACAACACGGGTCCGAAGATCTCTTCGCAAACCGATTCGTATTTGTGATTCGACGTCTTAATAATCGTGGGCCGTACGAAGTATCCCTCGGAGTCGTCCACCTGACCTCCGGCGATCACCTCTGCATCGGAGGCCGCCGCGGCGCGATCGAGGTATCCGGCGATCTTGTCGAACGACCTTTTGTGGATCACCGCGCCCAGGAAGTTCGAGAAGTCACGCGGATCCCCCATGCGGAGCGACTCCGTTTCGTCGATCAAATCCTGACCGATTTCTTGCCACAGACTCTCAGGGATATAGGCCCGCGAGGCGGCGGAGCACTTCTGCCCTTGGTACTCGAACGCCCCGCGTACGAGCGCGGTGCGCAGCACATCGGGGTTGGCGGAGGGATGGGCTACGATGAAGTCCTTTCCGCCCGTTTCGCCCACAAGACGAGGATACGAGCGGTACTGCCCGATGTTGTTGCCCACCGTTTTCCAGAGGTCGCGAAAAACGGAGGTCGAGCCCGTGAAGTGCAGTCCTGCAAAGTCCGGATGCCCGAGCACGACGTCGGTTACCCCCACGGGATCGCCAGGCACAAAGTTGATCACGCCGGGAGGGAGCCCCGCTGCCTCGAATAGACGCTGGGTGTGGTAGTTCGCAAGAACGGCGGAATCGCTCGGCTTCCACACCACAGTGTTGCCCAACAGCGCGGGGGCGCCGGTCAGGTTGCCGCCGATCGCCGTGAAGTTGAAGGGGCTGACGGCGTATACAAAACCCTCAAGCGGCCTGTACTCCATGCTATTCCAAACACCGGGACCACACTCGGGCTGCTGCCCGTACAACTCCTCGGCGAACTCAACGTTGAACCGCCAAAAGTCGATCATCTCGCAGGAGGCGTCGATTTCGGCCTGGTGGCAGGTTTTTCCCTGACCAAGCATCGTCGTTGCATTAAGGGTCTGTCGCCATTCCGTGGCGAGCAGCTCGGCCGCCCGGAGGAAGACCCGGGCCCGTTCCTCAAAAGGCCACCGGCTCCATTCCTTGTGTGCCTCAAGAGACGCATCAATAGCGCGGCTCACTTCTGCTGGACCGGCCTTGTGGTAGGTAGCCAGCACATGTCCGTGGGCGTGAGGCATCACGACTTGGGCTGTGTTGCCCGTTCGAACCTCTTCGCCCCCGATGATCAGCGGGATCTCCACTTCCGTCGCCGCGACGGAGTCTAGCGTCGCCTTGAGCTCGGAACGCTCGGGTGAGCCCGGGGCGTAGGAGTAGACCGGTTCGTTTACTGCCGGCGGTACTTGGACCCTGTTGTTCATTGGACCTCTAAACACTGGCGGGATTAGCGGGATTGCCTACTGAGAACCCGAGCGAGCCGGGTGAGTTTCGTTACGACTGAGTTTCGTTTACGACGCTGCGACGCGCGCTCTTTGCCGTTTGCGATCGCCATCGTCGTAATAGCTGTAGATGTACTTGAAGTAATAGCTCTCCTCGGTAACGTCGGGCGACACCTCATTGAGCACCGCACCCAATACACGTACGCCTACCCGGTCGAGCTGCTCCATCGCGCGCCGCGCAGCGCGTTGATCGGTTCGCCCAGAGCGCACCACCAGCACCGATCCGTCGGCCCGCGCGGCCAGCACCGCGGCGTCTGTGACGGCTAGGATCGGCGGCGAATCGATTACGACATAGTTGTAGGCGTTCTCCAACGAGCCGAGGAGATCTTCCATCGCCCGCGAGTTCAGTAGGTCCGACGGGTTTTCGACCGCGCTGCCGCTCGTGAGCACATCTAGATTGGGAAGGACATCGCACCGAACGGAAGCCTCCGCGGAGACCGTGTCTCGAAGGATGTCCGAAAGTCCGGGCTCGCGCTCGACGCCCAGAGCGAGGGCAAGCTTCGGTCGCCTGAGGTCGGCTTCGATCAGGAGGACCCGCTCCTTTTGACGCGCTACCAGCACCGCAAAGTTCAACGCCGTCGTGGACTTGCCCTCATTGGGGCCGGCACTGGTGAAGTTCACGGTCCGCACGGAGTTCGGCATGCCCTCTGTGTACATCAAGTTCAGTCGAAGCGTGCGATACGCCTCTGACGCGGGATCTCCGGGATCAAGCGCGATGAGCAGCGGTCGACCTTCGGCTTGTAGGTTGCGTCGCCCACCGTTCCGTACAGCCTCAAGCTGAGGGATAACACCCAACACGGGAATATCGAGTGCGTCCCGCACATCCCCGCTTGAGCGCAGGGTGCGGTCGAGGTAGTTGAGGAAAACCGACAAGGCGGTCGCAAACGTCAACCCCAGTAACCCCGCCAGAAACAGTGTCATCCAACGGTTGGGGATGATCGGCTCGACGCTCGACGCGGGATCGAGCACGCTTACATACGGGCTCGCCGCCGCCTCGGTGATTCTGGATTGGTACAGCTGAGAAAGCAGAAACTCGTAGGTGCCCCGGTCCAGGTTCTGCTGGAGTTCGAGTGTCTGGAGTTGGTTTTCCAATCCCGGAAAGCGTTGCTGCTCACCACGGATCTGACCGCGCGCGCGGTTCGCCGAGCGCAGTCGGTCCTCCACTGCCTGAAGGGTTGCTCGCACCCCAACGATCAGCTCCCCTTCCAGCCGGGTGAGTTGGGTGCGTGACGCCTGCACCTCCGGATGATCTTCCGTTTTTCGTTCACTCGTGACTAACCGTTGAACCTCGTCGCGCCGGTTCTGCAATCGCCCTACCAAGTCACGGATCTGCGGATTCAAGCTTCCGGGCAGCTCCGCAAGGACGCGGACGTCGTCGATGACGCCGTCGTCAGCTCCGTTCAATCTCCTCAGTATCCCCGAAAGCACACGACGTTGACCCTCGAGCTCCGTGATGAGCGTCCCGTACGTTTCGCTTTGGGTGATGAGCGCCTGTTCTTGGAGAGAGAGGTCTGTGAATGCACCACTTTCTTTGAACAATCGGATCGCACTTAGCGACTCTTCGAGTTGAACGAAAGCGCTATCCAGCCGTTGTTCGATAAACTCGACCTCTCGAGAGGCCTGCTCAGCGACGCGAGCGGCTCCATACTCGCGAACGGCCAAGGCTGCCGATTCCAAGATCTGAGGGACCAGCCCCGAGTCCGCCCCCGTAAACGTGACGTCAATGATGTTCGTAGATTCGCGCGCACTTGCGCTCAGTCCGCCGCGGACGGCCAGCACGGCCTGCTCACGAGGCACGATGAGCATGGGGTAACGCTGGGCATCGCTTGGATCACCAAGGGGCGTGAGCCGCATGACGCCCGCTTCGAGCGGAGTGCCTGCGGGTGCCGAGCCCAACGGCCGCCCGTTCTGATCCGTCAGCGTGGCTGTGCCGTCTCCACTGTAGTTGAGGAAGTACGTGCCGCTCGTGGCCTCAGGGGCAAGCCGTACGTCCTCTACGAGCGCTGAGCGAGCGGGGCCAGCGGCGGGCGTCACCAGCCGCAGACCTAGCGAATCGACAACAGCTGCCGCGATCGGGGTCGAACTGAGGACTTCGATCTCGGATCGGATCGGATCGACGAAGACGTCGGCTGCCGCCATCGAACCCACGCGAGTCAGGCTCCGGGTGCGTTGCCAGGGATCGTTCACCTGTACGGAGAGGCTTGAACGGTAGACGGGTTGGCGTTGCCCCACCAAGAAAACAGCGAGTCCGAGCGAACTCACGAGAATAGCGACGACCAACCACCGTCGCCGGGTGACGACCCGAAGGTAGTCCGTCAGATGCGGCGACCCGGAGGCGGGAGTGAAGTGGGTCTCCGCGTAGGGTCGAATCGGTTCTAGGTCCATCAGCGAATCGCGAGGATCTCGACGACGACCCGGCTTCGTGTGTCACACGGCACAGGGCCCTGGAAAAATCAGCCGCAACGCTCCCAGCGGGGGATACAGAGGCACCGCAGCACAGCTTATCTTCACGGCGTGAGGAGTCAGACGCAATGCCACAAATGCCGTTAGGGAACCTGGTGTCCGCGTCCGGGGTCTTTGACTCGAATCTTCCCGGCACAACCCCAAACCGCGACCGATCTCGCATGCCGTCCACGTCGACCCAAAACCGGATCGAAGAAGTGCTGGAAAGCATTAGGCCAGCGCTCCAATCCGATGGCGGCGACGTTGAGTTTCTCAACTTCGACGAAGAGAAGGGGTTGGTCGAAGTTCGGCTGATGGGGGCATGTGAATCGTGTCCGATCTCAATGATGACGCTCAAGGAAGGCATTGAGCGCCGCATCAAGCTGAACATTCCCTCGGTCACCCAAGTCCAGGCCCGCTGAGTACGCTCCGGCGCCAGGTAGACCACCACGAGAGCCCAGTGATCCAAGAAGTCCTACAGCGCGAGATCATGAGCGCGCTTGCGAAGGTACAAGACCCCGCCACCGGCCAGGACGTTGTCGCGGCCGGACGAGTCCGCGATGTCGGGGTGGACGAGGGCAACGTCAAGATCACCGTTTCCCTGGGGCCTCAGGGAAAGGGGTCGGTGGTTCGGGCGGTTCGCTCGGCAGCCGAAGCCGTTGCAGGCGTGACCCGCGTGAGGGTGAACGTAGAGCTTCCAAAGGCCCCCTCCTCCGAAAAGCCCAAAGGTGGTGGGCTAAAGCCTGGTTCTGTGCCGGCGCCGACACCAAAGCCCGGCCTGCTACCCAATGTAGGGAGGATTATCGCCGTCAGCTCGGGCAAGGGTGGGGTAGGGAAGTCCATGGTCGCAGCCAATTTGGCGGCGGCCTTTGCTAGCGACGGTAGACGCGTTGGGCTATTGGACGCGGACATCTACGGGCCCAACATCCCTACGATGTTTGGCGTGACCGGCCGACCGGCCGTCTCGGGCGAAAAAGGGCAGGAGATGATTGAGCCCATCGAGGCCCACGGCGTGCGACTGATGAGCCTCGGCTTTCTGCTTGAGGCGGATCAGCCAGCCATCATGCGTGGTCCTCTCATCGCCGGGATTCTGAAACAGTTCCTCGGACAGGTGCAGTGGGGTCCGCTGGATGTGATGGTTGTCGACATGCCGCCGGGAACGGGGGACGCTCAACTCTCACTGGTACAGACCATCGACCTGGACGGGGCTGTGATGGTGACCACACCACAGCTCGTGTCTACCGGAGATGTCAGACGCGGGATCAAGATGTTCGAGCGGGTCAACACGAAGGTGCTTGGCATCGTCGAAAACATGAGTGGCTTCATCTGTCCGAGCTGCAACGAAGAGCACAACCTGTTCGGACGAGGTGGCGGAAAGTCGCTAGCAGAAGAACTGAACGTCCCGTTCTTGGGCGCTGTGCCTCTCGATCCACGCGTGCGCGTGAGCGGCGACGAAGGCCGTCCGGCTGTTTTGAGTGTGCCGGACTCCCCCGCTGCCATCGCGATCAGAGCTGTTGCCGAGAACGTCCTGGCAACGCTCGCCTAGTCCAACCTTCAACTAGTCTCAGTTGAACTGCGGTGGCGAGGTGCGGCACTCCAAACAGGCGCCGTTAGTCTTCCAGCCAGGGAGCGTCCAGCGACCTCTTGAGTGAGTGGCCGCGCCTGCGCTCAACCAGCTTAAGCACGACCCACCCGACGAGCATGACCGGAGCAACTTTGAACAGAAGGAGCTTCGCTAGCCCGAAGGACAGCGAAAACAGAAAGCCCAGGATAGAGAACACAAGGCCTGCGGCGATCAGTGTGACTACGCCGACGGCGAAGAATGTGAGCAGTGCGCCAATCATATCTGTTCTCCTATCTCCCTAGGGCGGGTCCAGTATCCAGAACGCACGGACCGCGCCAACTCGGATAGCTCCTAGGGTACACTACGAGTCAAAGGGCAGAAAGGGTTCTTAAGGATCAGAGGGGGTTGTGCTGCGAATCGAGAAAGACCTTCTAGGTCAGAGCGTGCTAATTGACCCAGACGATTTCGATCGAGCCAAACGCGGCGTCCACTTCGATTTCCATGCGGTACGTCGCATCGGAGTACCCTTCGGAGTAGTAAGCGTCGCCCCGCTTTACCATGCCTCGCGCCTCGAATGACGTGAGGAAACTGTCCTTCATCAGCTTCACCCCCAGATCGCGCGGAAAGCGAAGTTCGAGCGCTCCGAGACCCATGTCGATCTCAGCGCGCGTATCACCCTGCCAATTCCCGGTGAAGTCCAATGTGACCTCGCCCACACCGGCGTCGATGGTCAGCCGTTCAGTATTTAGATTGCCCAGTCCGCGGGCGGTGAACTCGGCCGCCCCAACGGCGAATTCTGCGCTGCTCATGCGAACGGGGTTGGGCTCGGAAATTTCGATCACCGAGTGAGACGCCCCAGTTCTGAACTCGAGTTGCTGCATGCTCAAACCGGTAAGATCGACGTCAACCTCAGCAGCGCCAATCTCGACGTCGAGTCGCAGCGGCACCTGAGGGGTCAAACGTAGATCCATGCGTGCCTGAGACCGTTTCTTCCCAAGGTTGATGCTGCGTCGCATGCTCTCGACACCCACCTCAAGCGACCCGTCAGCGTACTCCGCAACAGGCTCGAACTGTTCCTCGTCGTACCGCAGATCCATGCCATACAGGAGGTCTACGTCGTCCGTGGCGGCCATTTCGAACGTCCCGGCCCCGTAGCGCACTCGAACGGTCAGTAGCTCCTGAGCACCGAGTACCCGCGACAGCGAAACGTCACGCCACTCCTGCGCAGAAACGGCGGAAGGGGTGCTTACGAGGGAAACGCCTACAAGGGAAACGCTTGCAAGAGAAACGCTTGCAAGAGAAACGCTTGCAAGAGCCGAGAGCACCCAGGCTCCACCGGCAGCCCTGAGGACGCGGACCGTGGTCTTTGCCACCTCATGCCGGCTCATATCAGGACCCCACCTCAGGATCGTCTCCGCCTATGTCGTCCAGGTTGTCCAGGGCGTCCTTGATCTCCTCGATCGTCTCGTCGACTTCGTCGGCCACAGCTTCCGCGATATCGGCCGCCGCGTCCACTACGTCGTCGCCCATGTCTGTCGCCATGCCGCTCGTTCCTGCGTCATGGGTGCGTCCCGCACGCGGCCGGGCCCACTCACGCCATGACCAATCGCCCTCGTATCCATTATTGAACCGGGCCGATCGGTGCTGAGACCAGGTCAACAAGAAGGCTCCGAATCCGGTGAAGACCGCGCCGGCTGCTACCAGACATGCGAGGAAGGCCAACAGACCGTGGAAGAAGCCGAGCAACGGCCCCCCCATGCGAAGCACATGGGCACCGCCGAAAAGCGCACTCAAGACCAAGAGTCCCGACACCATCCGGTAGAAAGCGTTCGGGTCGTCGGCCCACTCCAGGAGCCGGAAATGGCGACTTTGAGCCCATTCTCCCAAAACCGCACACACCGCAAACAAGCCAAACAGTGCGGCGAATCCAGCGGCGAGCGGGAAGAGCGGAACCCAGAGGAGCAAGGCTGGAATCCCGACAATCGAAATCGTCAACACCACCACGCCGATGACCCAAGCGGGGAAGAACAGGAACGCTCCTGCCACACCCACCACGGCCGATTTCATCGTCGAGGTGCGTGCCGTCTCGACGACTTCTGCCATGCGTTGCGGCTGGAAGTAAAGCAGGATGGCTCCGACTGCGGCAAGGATGCCGAAGGTCAGAACTGTTTGGAAGAGCCCCATCAGGCCCGCCCAGAAGTGACGGAAGGGATTGAATAGGCCGCCCCTCGGACGCCAGTCATAATTGTCGTGGAGTTCGCTCTCGAGCTCATCGCGAATTTCGACGCGCAACTCGCTGCGGAGCTCATCGCGAAGCCGGTCGAACTCATCGCCACGGCCCACGCGCAGGCGGCTACGCCGTCCTTCTAGTGTGCCGCCGTAATCATGGAATGTGGCGTCGGAAAGGCGCAGGTCTCCGTGGATGATACCGCCTTCGAAGAGTCTCACTCGTCCGTCGGCCACTACGACATCGCCTTCGATTTCGCCGCGCACGTCGAGGTCACCCTCGAAGACGAGTACATCGCCGTCTACGGTTTCGCCGCTGTGGACCGTCAGGTCTTCGTGGATCGAGGCGCGCAATTCATCGAGGTCTAGATCCAGATCTCCGAGATCGTCCAGCAGTCCCAGAAGCTCTCGCGAGCGCAGGAGTTCACTGACCTCGATCCCGATCTGGGACCGGGCCTGCGAAGCCTCGACTGCTGCGTTGGCCGAGACCTCAGCCTCCACTTCGGTTGCTGCGGTGGGGGTTGCCTCCACCTGTGTCGAAAGGAACTCCTCGAGTGTGGAGTCCAGGAGGGACGCCGTGCGTCCCTGGGTATCCTCTAGTCCCTCAGGGCTCTCCCACATCATAAGCAGCGATGCGAGGGGTTCGTCCGAGACGTTTACGGCCGAACTGAGTAGTTCGCGCCAGGCGGACTCCAGAGCGTCGCCGCGCTCAAAATTCCCGATCGTCGCCCCATCGATGCGGATACCGCCATCGTTGAACGAAATCTCGAGCGCCCGTCCGTCCTCAAGCTCTACTTGGAGACTCGCGTCCTTCTGCGAAATCGACAGCTGTTTCGCCACGATCGTGCTCGAAGGCGCCTCCTGTGCAGCAACCAGGGCAGGGGACGCAATGCAAATCGCCCCCGCCAACTGAACCACTACACCCCACCCCACCTTATCCATTTGCCCTCACAAAGCCCTGGCCAACTGGGGCCGGGTTTAACGATTCACGCATCGGAGCCAGGTTTTTGAAAAGGACCCAGGTCGACAAAGACATCAACATCAGAACAGCAAACCCACCCAGCGCTGCGGTGCCTGGGGCGCTTGCCACAATTTCGAATCCGGAGTACAGGGCGTAGAGCAACGCGCTATCGTTTGTCCCACCGAGCACCGTGGTCATCATGCCGTCGGCTACCTGCCCAGCCTTGAGCAACGCGAACCGAAGCAGACCTGACGTGGTGACCAACGGATGCGTCAGCACGACCCAACCCAGTGTCGCCATGACGGCCGCCGGTGCCGTTGCCAGTCCAGCGAGCGCTGCGAGGCTCTTGTGGTCACGGCTGCGAATGCGTGCAACCGCTGAGCGCACCCATCCGCGCGCGCCGCCGAGGGCACGAGCTCTGAGCGGAAGCGCGACGGCTTGCGGCGTTTTGACGCGGGCGGCAACGAGCACGGCTTCGCCGAAGCCGGCCGACGGGGCGTAGCGCGGGGCTGAACTGATCGAGCCAAGTAGAGCCTTCCACTCCGCTTCTTGGCCTGCACAGTCTGAACAGGCGGCGAGGTGGGTCTGTGCGACCTCGGCTTCCGATCCACTCAACTGCCCGTCTAGGTAGTCTTGGAGCACCGCAGTGGTCAGGTGACCCTGCGCGTCGAGTGCGACCGTGGCTGCAATGTGAGCTTCTTGTTGGAAGCGCTTCATCACGCCGGATGCAAAACCGGCCGAAGGCTCGAGCTCGTTAAGGTGACCGAGCCGTGCGTACACAGCCTTCCACCGGTCGAGCGCGGCACCACACTCTAGACAGCTATGGACATGCGCCTCGACTGTCCGCACATCCGCTTCGGATGCCCGGCCGTCCAAGAACGCCTGCGCCGCTTCGGCGCTCAGGTGTCCACGCTGTGTGTTCATAGTACTGCTCCTCGTTCGTTTTCCTTCTGTTGGACCGTACGGGCCCTGAATCGTTCAGGTTTCACTGACCCAGCCTGATTCCCAGGTGTCGCTGCTAGAAAGACACCAAAGCGCCTCACGCCGTCACCTCGCCAAGGCCATCTTTTAGCTCTTTGCGCGCGCGGTGGAGGTAGGTTTTGACGGTACCTAAGGGCACTTCCATGATTTCGGCGATTTCCTCGTACGCGTACCCCTCGACATGTCGCAAAAGTACGGCCGTCTTGTATTCTGGCCGAAGCAGGCCGATGGCTCGCTCGATTTGCGACCCCAACTCGCGGTTTTCGACGTATGCCAGGGGGTCCTCGTCGGTCGACTCGATTACGAGGCGGGTTTGGGCGCGCTGTTCGGCGTCGGTGGCGTGTGGAGACCCGTCGATAGAAACCGTGTCTAATTTGCGTTTACGCAGGTGATCGATGGTCAGGTTGTTCGCGATCTTGAAGATCCACGAACTGAATTTGTACTTCGGGTCGTAGCGATCGATCGCCTTGAACGCCTTGATGAAGGCTTCTTGGGCGAGGTCTTCGGCCAAGGAGCGATCGCGAACCATGCGGTAAACCAGTGAGAACACGGGCCTTTCGTACCGAGTGAGGATCTCGCGGAAGGCGGATTCTCGGCCGTCAACAGCGAACACAACCAGCTCGCGATCGTCGACTCTCGAGTAGTCGACGACGGGCGGGTACGTCGGAGAGGCGGGTTCGGCTTTCCCCATCATCGCTGTCGTGGGATCCTTACCAGGCGGTGGCTCTGATCCGTCATCTGCGTCCAAGCGCAACCTCCAAAAGGTCGGAGGGTCTATTCGCCTTACGGAGGGCCGTCAAGAGGAGTTTCACCCCCCGCAACGACCGCCCCGGCGCTCGGAACCCACGAATTCCCGTGGGTATGTCGGTCGACCCGCTCTACGTCGTAGCCGCTCGACCGCCTAAATCTCACCTTCCCATGTCGACCAAACCAGAGGCAGCCCCCCGAGAAGGTGGGGATCGAGCGGAGCAGGTGCGCTCCATTTTTTCCGACATCGCACCCCGGTACGACCTGCTCAATCATGTCTTGAGCATGAATATCGACAAGCGGTGGCGCCGGAAGGCGGTTGACGCGCTAGGGCTCGAACGGCGTCCCGAAGGCGCTTACCTGGATGCCTGTTGTGGGACCTTCGACCTGAGTGTCGAGATTGCAGATCGTCCGGAGTTCGACGGCTCGGTCGTCGCGTCGGACTTCGCGCGTCCCATGCTGGTGGCGGGTCAACAGAAGCTCGGAGGCCGGGCGATCGGTTCGGTCTGCGCAGACACACTGGAGCTTCCGTTTCCCGACGGGTCTTTCGACGGACTCACCGTGGGGTTCGGCGTGCGCAACCTCGCGGATCTTCCGAAGGGGTTCGCAGAGTTCCGACGAGTGCTGCGACCCGGCGGGCGAGCAGTGATCCTCGAATTCACCGTACCGCCCAACGCCCTCGTGCGCTCCGGCTACCTCATGTACTTCAACCACATTCTTCCAGTGGTTGGACGCATCGTCTCTGGACACCCCTGGGCGTACACGTACCTGCCCGAGTCCGTTCGCGAATTCCCGATGCCTGCAGAGTTGGGCACGCTGCTGAGCGACGCTGGGTTCGGGTCGGTGGAGTGGTCCCTGCTGAGCTTCGGTATCGCCGCGCTGCACGTCGCCGAGGTGACCTAGGCATCCCGGCGGAAAGGTGAGCCGGCAACCTTGGGATCCTTTATTGCGTCTATCACGTAGCAAGATACACGTCGCCGCGTGCACCCTCCACCCCGCTCGGCGCCCGCCATTGATGAGGAACCCTTGATGCGCTCTGCGCTCATACGGACGGGGCTAATTGCCCTCGGGTCCATGCTACCGCTATGCGCGTCCGCGCAGGAGCCCGCCCCCACCGAAGAAGCTGCCCTCAATCTGTTTTTTGACTGTCAGGGCGGTCGCGCCTGTCGAGATCTCGACTATCTGCGGCGCGAGATTCCCGTCGTGAATTGGGTTCGCGATCGAGAGGTGTCCGACCTCCATGTGTTGGTAACGTCACAAGGTACGGGAGGTGGCGGGAGTCTCTATACGATGGCGTTCATCGGCCAAGGCAGGTTTTTGGACCAGGACCAAGTGCTGACGGTTGGAACGGCAGGTGACGCTACGCAGGACGAACAGCGCAGCGCGGTTAGCGGTCGCCTGAAGCTGGGGCTCGTCCGGTACCTCGCGGGCACAGCTGCCGCCGACGAGATCCAGGTGACGATGGGGTCGGGCGAGGACGCGAGAGGTAGGCGCGGGGGCCGGCCGGATGGCAATGAGGGAGCCGACGCCCAAGACGACCCGTGGAATTTTTGGGTCTTCCAACTCCGGGGAAACGGCTTCGGTTTTGGGGAGTCGAGCCAGTCACGAGCCAACTATTCCGCTAACATAAGCGCGAACCGGACAACAGACGCTTGGAAGTTCAACCTCACCGGCCGCTACAACCGAGAGACAGCCGAGTTTCAGGTTTCGGATGACGAGCTAGTGACCTCGTTGGTCGAAGACTGGAGTACGTCTTCCTTGCTTGTGAAGAGCCTGTCTCCGCAGTGGTCAATTGGCGCTAGGGCTGACGCAGGTCGGTCGACTCGACTCAACGAAGACCTGCGTTGGTCTGTGTCACCCGGGATCGAATACAACTTCGTTCCGTATTCCGAATCCACACGGCATTCAGTGACGCTGCAGGCCTTGGTCAACGTTCGGCATTGGGACTACAACGAACTGACGATCTATGACGAATTGGCCGAAACGCGCGTTGCTCCGTCGCTCACGTTCTCGGTCAACCAGATCGCTCCTTGGGGCCGAGCCAGCGTGGACGTAACCGGATCGCAATACCTCCACGACAGTGCACTCAGGCGTTTGTCGGTCGGCGGCCGAGGCGAGTTCAGACTCTTCCGAGGCTTCTCGATCAACATTTCTGGCAACTATTCGTGGATTCAGGATCAACTCTTTCCCTCTGCCGCAGGAGCCACGACAGAAGAGATCTTGCTGCGCCAGCGGTCTCTCGAAACTAGCTTCAACTACTTCACGTCGGTCGGCATTTCGTATCGCTTCGGATCGATCTTCAACAACGTCGTGAACCCGCGATTCGGACGCGACGGAGGCGGTAATTTCTTCTTCTTCTAGACCGCCCCGAAGTTAACCGCTCGGCGGGTACCGTTTCCGCGGAAACGCGACGAAGAGCATGCGCGGGGCACTACGAACGCGCCCGTCCGAGGTGGGGCCACGATGGCCCATCGATCTGTCCCAAATGGCCATGGACGGATCTTGAGGCGAGGTACCAGGAGCGTCCGAGACGGTGCCAATCCGTCGCTGCAGAGACGTCTCATTTCGCCTACGATCGCCGTGCGCCGGACAGCGCAGCCGCCTTAACCTCCGAAGCCGAGTTCGGGCGTCTCGGGGGAATCTGAAGCGTCAAAAAACCTCGGATTATCTTTACTCTCGTGACGTCGAGTGCAGGCTACGGGGCGGGGATATGGGGACGGATCTGCGGGCGGACACCGCGACGTTGGAGCTCGCGATTCTGTCGGACACTCGGCGGACGAATTGGTGGAGGAATCGGACGCTCTGGTCGAACTCGGCGACAAGATCATAACCCTTGCCGCGCATATTCACGCCGCCACGCACCGGTTGCTCGTCATGCTCGCCGAGTTTGATGAGCGCAGTGGCTGGAAGGCGGGAGGTCACCGCTCCTGCGCTGACTGGCTGGCGTTCGAGACCGGGTTCGATCTGGGATCCTGTCGCGAGCGGGTGCGGGCCTCGCGCGTGCTGGTTGGACTGCCCGAGATGAACGCGTCGATGGCGCGCGGCGAGCTGTCGTTTGCAAAGGTGCGGGCGTTGACCCGCGTGGCCAACGCGGAGAACGAGTCGGCGCTTTTGGACTTTACCCGCGATGCGACGGCCGCGCAGACTGAGCGTCTGGTACGCAGTTGGAAGGATCTGACCCGCTTCGATGAGGCGGAGCGAGAACAACTTCCTCATCAGAGTCGCACGCTTTGGATTGCACCGGACAACGAAGGGATGTACGTGCTTCGCGGCCGGCTCGACCCGGAAGTTGGAGCGCTGGTGCTGCGCGCGATCGAGGCGGCCAGCGATGCGCTGTACGCTGAAGATGGTGAAATCACGTCCGAGCAGCGCCGTGCCGACGCAATCGGTTTGCTGGCCGAGCGGGCGTTGGCTGTGGGAATGAGCAGAAGTGGCGCTGCTCCGGCGAGTGGCTCACGCGCCGAGCGTTACCAAGTCATGCTGCACGTTGAGGCCGCGACCCTTGATGTCGAGGCCGAACCGGGGACGTCTGAGCTTTCCGACGGGACGCGCGTTTCTGCGGAAACGTCCCGTCGGATCGCGTGCGACTGTGGCGTGGTTCAGGTGACGAAGGACTCGAGGGGAAAAGTCCTCGATGTGGGCCGACGTACACGCACGATTCCGGGGGCGATTCGTCGGGCCCTCGATGTGCGGGACGGTGGCTGTCGCTTCCCCGGATGTGGACTGCACTTTACCGATGCACATCACATCGTCCACTGGGCGGATGGTGGCGAAACGAAGCTCGGCAACCTCGTGCTTCTGTGTCGCCATCATCACCGGCTCGTACACGAAGAAAGGTGGAGGGTCAGGATGCAACCGGGTGAGCCGATCGAGTTCTCGAGCCCCGACGGTGGGCATGTGGTGCGGCGGTCGGCGATCTGGAGCGCAGATCCCGTGCAAGCCCTCGTGACTGCGAACGCACAGCAGGGTGCGGCTCCCGATTGGAGCACGCCGACTTGCTCGTGGAAGCGCGACGCCGACATTGACGAAGTCCTGAGGGCGGCTGCTTGGGAGGCGCTGGACTGTTAGCGCGGCAACCGCGTCGCCGCGATGAGTTCACTCATCTGAGGATCGCGACGCGAAGGTGCGGACTTCAGTTCTGGCACGTCACGCATAGAAACGCTGAACGACCTCCGAACACCTGACGTTCGATCACTGCTCCACAGTCCGAGCACGGCCTGCCCTCTCGCCCGTACACTACCAGCGCCCGTTCATACTCGCCCGGATCGCCGTCCGCGTTCCGGTAATCGCGCAACGTCGTGCCTCCACTCTGGATGGCCTGCGCCAAAATCCCGCGGAGCCCGCGATGCAACGCATCCGCCTCGGAGCGCGTCACCAAGCGCGCAGGCCGGGTCGGCCGCACCCCCGCCAGAAAGAGCGCCTCGTTGGCGTAGATGTTCCCCACGCCCGCGATGCGCCGTTGATCCAGGAGCCAAGAACGTATAGGTGCAGACGACTGGGCGAGAGCTGCATGCAGCTGTTCGGCGCGGTACTCCGGATCCAAAGGCTCAGGGCCGATCCGTTCGGCGCGAGCGCTCCATACGTCGGTCGGCCCCGCCCACACTCGCCCAAACCGACGGACGTCATCGTAGGCGAGTCGGGCCCCATCCGAGAGCTTCCAGCGCACCGCTAGATGAGACGTGCGAATCTTCTTTTCCGCTGGGAAGAACAACAGCTTCCCGGTCATCCCCAGGTGCACGGTGAGCGTGACGTCGCCGTCCATCTCGATGACGATATACTTCGCGCGTCGGCTCACAGACTGCGCTGTTTTTCCCTTGACAACGCGAGCGAATCCAGCGGGCGTGATCCCGTCCAGGATATCGGGGCGGAGCACGGTGGTGGAATCGACGCGATGACCGGGCAGATGCGGGGCCAGCCCGCGAACGACGGTCTCTACTTCGGGGAGTTCAGGCATGTTTGCGGGTCGCGGAAAGAGCTAGGCGCGGAAAGAGTCAGGCGCGGGCCGCCTCGGCGCGGGCAAACTCTCTCCATCCAATGTCTCGCCGGACAACCTTCCCCTCGAACTCAATCGCGTCGGCTCCTTCCAAACTGGCCGCAGTCGCTTCTTGCAACGTGGCACCAAGTCCCGTGACAGCCAGGACCCGCCCGCCGGCGGTAACCAAGCCGCCATCAACCAAGGCTGTCCCGGCATGGAACACGATACGATCGTCGCTCTCGGCGTCCGCGCCGATGGAAATCGGCACGCCCTTTTCGTAGGCGGTGGGATAACCTCCCGAGGCGAGCACCGTGGTAACGGCAGCTTCGCGTCGGAATGGCACCGTCGCGCCCTCCAGGCTCCCTCCTTCGGCGATGCGTTCGAGCAATGGGAGTAGGGGTGCATCCATCAGTGGCAGTATCGCTTGTGTCTCGGGATCGCCGAAACGACAGTTGAACTCAACCACTTTCGGCCCCTCGTCGGTTAGCATGATGCCCGCGTACAGTAGGCCTCTGAATGCAGAGTCATCAGCGGCCAACGCGTGAAGGGTTGGTGCAAGGACGTTCTCGTGGATTTGATCGAGGACCTGCTCGGTCCCGATCGACACAGGTGCGTACGCGCCCATGCCTCCTGTATTGGGGCCCGTGTCCCCTTCACCGATGCGTTTGTGATCCTGAGATGCCAGGAGGGGAACAGCGACGCTGCCGTCACAGAGTGCGAAGAGGGAGAGCTCTTCTCCCTCCATGAACTCTTCGACAACAATTTCACGCCCGGCCTCGCCGAACTGCAGGTCCCCCATCATGGATCGCGCTGCCTCGATTGCCTCGGCGGTCGTCGAACACACCACCGCACCTTTACCGGCCGCGAGTCCTGAAGCTTTAACGACCACGGGCGCACCGCATTCTCCGAGATAAGCCTGAGCTTCATCGAACGCGCGGAACGTGCGATGGGCTGCCGTTGCAACGCCGGCCTTCTCCATCAGCGCTTTTGCATATGCCTTGCTGGACTCGATGCGGGCCGCTTTGGCAGTGGGACCAAACGCCGGGACGCCGGCGCGCTTGAGCCGATCCACCAACCCCATTGCCAACGGCGCTTCGGGACCCACAACAACCAGATCGATCAGCTCGGCGGCGGCCCAGCCCGAGAGCGCCTCGATATCTGTCGGTGCGATCGGCACCGCGCTCGCCAGCTGTGCCATACCGGGGTTCGGGTGGGTGGCGAACAGCGATGCGTCTGGCGCGTCGCGGCGAAGCTTCCACAGAAGGGCGTGCTCCCGCCCTCCGTTGCCAACAACGAGGACCTTCAACTGGGGTCTCTCCGTAATGTGTCCAACAGGCTTGAGCCCATCTTCTTTGCCGCCGAACCCACTTCGTCCAACAGGTTCTTGGCTCCCTCAGCGTAGGCCGAGGCTGCAGAACGCAGGTCTTCTGTGTAGGCCTCGTTGGGGTCGTCCGTCCGGGCGTATTCCCCGCGTAGGACCCGGTCGTATTCACCTGCCTCAATCCACGTGCGAATCTCGGCAACCCGCAGCACCCAGAAGGGATGTGAGCGACCCAGGAGGTTGACGATCTTGAAGACCGAGTCAGCGACGTCGTCCGATTCGCGGTATGCCTCGGCTTGATCGATGAACTCCGCCAAGCTGGTCTCTTCCGGGCTGCCACCCCCGGCCATCTTGAGCATAGTGTTCATTACAACCTCGGGGTCTTGGATGGCCAAGAGCCCCGCCCGATCGCACGAGAGCTCGGCTTTTCGGGACCATTCCATCAGGCCAACCAAAATTACTCGGGCTGCGATTCCAACCACGGGGAAGCCGAGTTGGGCCAGCTGAACGAGCAGGACCATCATGGTCCGGTACAGCACGTGCCCGCTGAGGATGTGCCCGAGTTCGTGGCCGAGGATGTACTTGAGCTCGTCGTCATCCAAAAGCGCATTGGTTGCCGAGTTCAAGATGATGAACGGCTCGTCCATCCCGTAGGCGCCCGCGTTGACTACAGGGTTCTGCGATACGAACAGCTCGTACCGTTTAGGAGAACCCATCGTCTCGATCACCTCGTCGTAGAGACGATGGATACGTGGGAACTGGTTTGGACCCACCCGGACTGCGTCCGCCTGAAACGCGAGTCGAATGGGCTTCTCGCCGAAGATCCCGAATAGCTTCTTCAGGACTGTGTCGAACAACGGCATGCGACGGAGTGCTTCGAGCGCCGCCTTGTCGGACGGGTGCTCCCACGAGCGCGGGGCAATGCCCGTCAAAATCGTGCGTGTGGACCCGTCCGTTCCGCCGCTATTCGTGTGTTCCGTCATGCTCAATCCTCCAGGGGTGCGCGCGTGCCACTCGGTCTAGGTACGCCAACCGGTTCGGGGACCGTACGCCCCCAGCAACGGACTGTTTCATCAGATACGTAAGGAGTTGCAGTTGGCTCGGGCCTTACCCGGCAAGGGCCTGCTCAAGGTCCGCGATCAGATCATCGCCATCCTCGATCCCAACCGAAAGGCGGATTAGGGAGTCGGTGATGCCCATGGCTTCGCGGCGGTCGGCAGGCACAGAGGCGTGCGTCATGAGAGAGGGCACGTTGCTCATCGACTCAACGCCGCCAAGACTCTCGGCGAGCTGGAAGATGCGCATCGCCTCAACCGCATTTTTCACGGCAGCCGGGCTCTTCATCTCAAAAGCGAGCATCCCGGAAAACCCGTCCATGAGCTCTTTAGCGAGCGCGTGCTGCGGATGAGAAGGCAAGCCAGGGTAGTGGACGGCCACAACTTCAGGATGGGTGTTCAGGAATTCCGCGACGCGCTGACCGTTCTCGTTGTGGCGGCGCATGCGGACGTCCAGAGTTTTGACTCCGCGCAGGCATAGCCAGCAATCCATCGGGCCAGGTACCGCCCCCGTCGACTTCCGGATGAAGCTTAGCTCGTCTCCGAGCGCCTGGTCTTTCACCACCAACACTCCGCCTAGAACGTCCGAATGACCGTTCATGTATTTGGTGGTGGAGTGCATGACTACATCCGCACCATGCTCCAAGGGCCGCTGATTGAACGGCGATGCGAACGTGTTGTCGACCATCAGAATGGCTCCGCCCTCGTGGGCCACCTCGGCCACCCGCCGGATGTCGCACACCCTCATGAGCGGGTTCGACGGAGTCTCGACGTGGACAAGTTTGGTGTTGGCACGCATCGCAGCGCCGACCTCATCCGGATCGCGCGAGTCGACGTAGGTGATCTCGATCCCCAGCCTCGAGATCACATGGTTCAACATCCGCGTCGTACCCCCGTAGGTGTTCTCCTCAGAAACGAGGTGATCTCCCGCAGAAAGCCGCTTGATGACGCATTCGATTGCAGACAAACCAGACGCGAACGCGAGCCCAAAGGTCCCGTTCTCCAGGGCCGCCGCGCTCCGCTCCCACGCTTCGCGGGTGGGGTTTTGAACGCGTGCATACTCGTATCCGGTGTTCTGTCCCAAGGCCGGCTGGACGTAGGTCGAGGTTTGGAAGATCGGGGGCATGATCGCCCCGGTCACGGGTTCGGGTGATTGGCCGGCGTGGATAACTTTGGTACCGAACTTGTGTTGCTCGTCCTGCTTGCTCATCGGACCTCGATTGTGTGACCGGGTGAACGTTCGAAGTTTTTTGGGGCTTCTCCCCAATCTGGATTCGATCGCGAGGCGAATCTACCCAAGAGTGGAGAGACGCGCAGGGTTGGCCCAAAGCTAAAGTAAAGGGGCCGTTGACGTTCCTACGGCAACTGCGGATGTTTGTGGGCCGCTGGCCCCCGACCCGTGCGGATATCCTATCGTCTTGTCATAAACAAGGTTACAGGCGGCGCATGCCGATCATTTTTCCCGAAGATCTTGTCGTTAGCGTCTCTGGGTTCCGAGGCGTAGTTGGAAGTGCGATCACCCCAGAGCTTATTGCCGGCCTTTCTGCTGCCTACGGGGCGTTTCTGATCCGTGAGGGATCGGGTAGCAAGGTGCTCATTGGCCGAGACTCGCGAACATCCGGAGCCATGCTCGCACGAGCCGCGATCTCAGGTCTCCAGAGTGTTGGGGTGACAGTTGTGAATCTGGGTATCGTACCCACTCCAACGCTCATGTTGGCGGTCGAGGAGTCCGACGCCGCCGGCGGCATCGGTATTACCGCCAGCCATAACCCCGCCCAGTGGAACGCCATGAAGTTCGCTGCGGGAGAGGGGACGTTCCTGGGCGCCGATAGGATGGCGCGCTTTCAGGCCTACCTGCAAACCGAGGATCCCGCTCGGGCAGAATGGAGTGAGTTGGGGACAGTAGAGAACGACCCTAACTCGATTGCGAGACATTTGGTGCGGATCTTGGAGCTCGGCCTCCTGGACATCGAGGGCTTGCGGTCACGCTCATTTCGTGTCGCATTGGACTGCGTAAACGGCGCCGGCGCCGAGATCATGCTCCCGCTGCTTGAGAGGCTGGGGTGTCGTGTTGAGGCAATCAACACTGAACCGCATGGCCGCTTCCCTCGCGATCCCGAACCGACCGCCGCCAACCTACGCGCGCTGGGCGAACTTGTGCGGCAGAGTGGGGCCGACGTTGGCTTGGCTGTCGACCCCGATGTGGACCGCCTGTCACTGGTTGACCAAACAGGTGCTGCGATGGGCGAAGATCTTACCCTCGCTTTGGCGTCTGCCGTGGTGCTTCGGCGTACTCCTGGTCCGGTGGTGACCAACCTCTCAACGAGTCAGGTGCTCGACGACGTAGCGGCGGCTCACGACTGCCAAGTCATCCGGTCTCCCGTGGGCGAGATCAATGTCGCGACTCGGATGCAGGAGGTTGGAGCCGTGGTCGGAGGAGAGGGGAATGGAGGCGTGATTCTTCCCGCCGTGCACTACACGCGTGACGCTCCTCTCGGCGCGGCCCTTATCCTGCAACATCTACTGGACGAGGGGGGGGCGATGTCCGATGCGGCCGCGCGGTGGCCCAGCTACTCGATCGTCAAGGAAAAAATGGACTTTCCGCGGGAGCATTTGGGAGCAGCGTATGACGGCCTACGCGCCCACTTTCCCAAAGCGGGCGCCGATGATGCCGACGGTCTCCGGCTCAATTGGCCCGCAGAGAGACATTGGCTACATGTGCGTCCATCCGGGACGGAGCCGATCGTCAGGCTCATTGCAGAAGCCGGCACCGAGGAAGCAGCTCGTGCCTTGGTTTTGCAGAGCAGAACCATCCTTGAGGGTGTGATATAGATGTGCGGAATTGTTGGGTATGTGGGTGCGCGTGACGCAACTCCAATCCTAGTTGAAGGGCTAAGACGATTGGAGTACCGCGGATACGACTCCGCGGGCATCACGGTCTTGGGCGATGACTCGAGGCTGAACACAGTCAAACGCGCGGGAAAAATCAGTCAACTTGACGATGCGTTGGAAGAATATCCGTTGGCCGGAAGCTGCGGTATCGGGCACACGCGCTGGGCCACGCACGGGCCTCCCAACACTGTAAACGCACATCCACACATGAGTGGCGACGGCGAGATCGCGCTCGTGCACAATGGGATTATCGAGAATGCCGCCCTCCTCAAGAGCAAGCTTGTGGAGCTGGGGTACGTTTTTGAAAGCGATACGGACACAGAAGTCGTCGTCCACCTGATCGACGAGGCCTTCAAGACCAACAACACGCTTGAGGCGGCCGTCGAAGCAGCCCTGCATCAGATCGAGGGGGCCTACGGCCTCGTCGTGATGAGCTCACGGGATCCGCGGAAGTTGGTCGCGGCCCGGCACGGCAGCCCACTCCTTCTCGGAATCGGCGACAATGGCGAATTCTTCGTCGCTTCGGATGTGGCGGCTATGCTCGCGCACACCCGGAACGTCGTTTACCTAGACGATGGCGACTACGCCGTCGTCGGCCCCAACGACTACCGGACCTACCACCTAACTGAAGGCCGAGTGAGCCGGTCGGTGCACACCGTTACCTGGGACCTATCTGCCATCGAAAGAGGTGGATACGAACACTTCATGCTGAAGGAGATCTTCGAGCAGCCGCAAAGCCTCGCGGATGTGATGCGTGGCCGACTGATGGAAGAGGACGGGACCGCCCGATTGGGTGGCTTGGCGGGGATGGGGAAAAAACTCGACAAGATCGAACGCATCGTCATCACCGCGTGTGGAACAAGTTGGCATGCGGGATTGATCGGGGAGTACCTCCTCGAAGAGATGACGCGCATTCCGACGAAGGTCGAGTACGCGTCAGAATTCCGGTACAAGAATCCAGTGATCGACAAGAACACCCTGGTCCTCGCCATCAGTCAATCAGGCGAAACTGCGGATACCCTGGCCGCGTTGAAGGAGGCCAAGCAGCGTGGCGCGGTTACGATGGGCATTGTCAATGCCGTAGGATCTTCCATCGCTCGAGTCACGGACTTCGGTTTGTACCTACACGCCGGCCCCGAAATCGGCGTGGCTTCAACCAAGGCGTTCAGCAGTCAGCTGGTGGCGCTTACGCTCTTCTCATTGTTCATGGCGCGGAGGCGGGTGCTCTCCATTCTGGGGGGTCGCAACATCGTGTCGGAACTCCAGAAGCTTCCCGGAAAGGTTGCCGAAATCCTGGAGCTCAACGACTCCATCCGGTCGCTAGCCGAAGTATACAAGGACGCACCCAACTTTCTGTATCTAGGTCGGGGATACCAGTTCCCGGTAGCCTTGGAGGGTGCGCTCAAACTCAAAGAAGTGAGCTACATCCACGCCGAAGGGTATCCGGCGGCGGAAATGAAACACGGCCCGATCGCTCTGATCGACGAGAACATGCCCGTGGTAGTACTCGCGCCCAACGACCTCGTTTACTCGAAGGTTTTGTCGAACATTGAAGAAGTGAAAGCCCGAAGTGGCCGCGTGATCGCCGTGATCAGCGACGACAACGAAGAGGTAGCCTCCAAGGTTGACCACGTCATTCGTGTACCGACTACGCTCCCGGCTCTCCAACCGATTCTTACGACTGTGCCGCTTCAGCTCCTCGCGTACCACATCGCGATTCTACGAGGTTGTGACGTCGACCAACCGCGCAACCTGGCCAAGTCCGTAACGGTCGAGTGAGGGTTGTCCTCCAGCGCGTTTCGTCGGCAAGCGTCGCGATTGCGGGCGAGGAGGTCGGCAGCATCGATGGAGGACTCTTGTTGCTCGTCGGGTTCACCCATAGCGACACAACGAGCCAGCTCGAATGGATGGCCGACAAAATCGTTGGGCTCCGCATCTTTCCCGACGAAGCGGGAAAGATGAACGTTTCGCTCAACGATCACGGCGGCGGAGTCCTCATCGTGAGTCAATTCACCGTGTACGGAGATACGCGCAAGGGGCGCCGGCCGTCGTTCATCAAGGCCGCACCGCCGGACGTGTCGGTCCCGCTCTACGAGCACTTCGTCGAGCTGCTTCGAACCCGTGTCTCAGGAATCGTCCAGACCGGACGCTTCGGAGCTGCCATGGACGTGGCGCTGGTCAATGACGGGCCGGTGACGCTTGTGCTCGAACGCTCGGCTACTCCCGTTGCGGGGCACGGCGAAGCGCAGTGAGTCCCGAGGCGAGCCGTATTGTCTTGGCCTCCGCGTCGCCACGCCGTGCCGACGTTTTGCGGATGCTTAACATTCCCTTCGATCTCGCGCCCACCGACGTCGTGGAAGTGCGCGGGGCGGGCGAAGCACCCATGGCCTATGTCGAACGCCTTGCTCGGGAGAAAGCCGTAAGCGGATCGGAGACAAACCCAGGACGTTGGATCCTCGCGGGCGACACCGTGGTGGCTCTAGACGACCAAATCCTGGAAAAGCCCGAGTCCCCTGATCACGCCGAGGCGATGCTGGAGTCGATGTCCGGGCGGTCGCATACCGTTTTTTCGGGCCTGGCTATGTGCGATCCAAAGGGTGGGACACTATCGAGAGTCGATCGGGCCGAGGTGTGGTTTCACTCGTTCGATACCAACACGGCGCAACGGTATGTCGCGACAGGTGAGCCATCCGATAAGGCGGGTGCCTATGGGATTCAGGGGTTTGGTGCCGCACTGGTGGAACGAGTGGACGGCGATTTTTTCACCGTGGTTGGCATGTCGGTTTCGGGACTGGTTCAGCTATTGGCACGTTCGGGCCGCCCGTACCGCTTTCCGGCGCCATTGACTGGGGCATGACCCAGCATTTGGTGGACGTGCCCGTAGCCATAAAATGGCTCGATTCGCACCCCGGTATCGTACTCCTCGACCAAACTCTCCTGCCTACGGAAGAGCGGTTTGTTGAACTCGACGAGATCGATGCCGTAGCCGACGCGATCCGCTCCCTACGCGTGCGCGGCGCGCCAGCGATTGGGGTCGCGGCGGGTGTTGGGCTGGCTGCGTGCATGACGGCGTGGATTCAGAACCAAGATCCGGCGGGGGTCACTCGCGCGGCAGCGGCGGAGCAGCTCCAGGCCTGGTCAGATGTGCTCCGCGCAACTCGCCCAACGGCGCGCAACCTTGGGAATGTGTTGGACCGCATGAACGCGTCGTTCACGACTGCGGAGCCCGCTTCCGAGTCCAGTCTTCCTGTTCGATGGACGGTGCATCCCATCGCGCGTGAGTTGATCGCTGAAGCCGAGCGGATTCGTCTCGAGGACATCGAGATGTGCCTGCGCATCGGGGAAGCTGGTCTCACGATCCTGCCTGAAAAGGGCGCGCGCATCCTGACACATTGCAACACCGGAGCGCTTGCCACGGCAGGGCGAGGAACCGCATTGGCCGTGATCTACCAAGCCTTCGAAACCGGCGTGCCCCTCGAGGTCTACGCCTGCGAGGCCCGACCTGTGCTTCAAGGTGCTCGGCTCACCGCCTGGGAGCTGCAGCGAGCGGGAGTCGAGGTAACCCTGATCACCGACTCGATGGCAGGCGCGCTCATGGCGGAGGGGAAGGTAGACCTCGTCATCCTCGGCGCTGACGCGGTGTGTGGGAATGGCGATGTGGTCAACAAGATCGGCACGTATAGCCTCGCCGTTCTCGCACGCGAACATGGCCTGCCTTTCTACGTGGCGGCTCCGCGAAGCACGTTTGCGCCGGAGCTGGAATCCGCTCGGGACGTGCCCATCGAGGAGCGGAATTCGGACGAGGTGAGGACGGTGCGAGGTACGCCCACCGCCCCTCGTGATGTGGCCGTCTGGAACCCCGCGTTCGACCGAACACCCGCGGAGCTCGTGACAGCGATCCTAACGGACGGTGGAGTCCTGCGGCCGCCGTACGGTCCGGCCATCCGGGAATGGCTGGCCAACCCTGCTGCGAGTGATCCCTAATACCGGTTTTTCACAACGTTGTTGAAGATCGAGCCGAATTGGAACGAGAAGCCGAGGCCGACGTCCCAGTCGAAGTCCGATGCCTGTCTCTTGGCTTGTGACGATCACGTGGACCATCGCATCAGCCCGGTCGATCGCACCCGCGCGTGGAACACTCGAGGCAAACCCGCAGCGAAGCCCCGGCGGCCGCGGGAGCCGCAACCTCCACATCCTGAGCGTGGCTGGTGGGTGGGTCCACTGCGAAAAGCGACGCGGCGAAGAACACGGCGCCTAGACGTTTCTCGAGACCGAAGTGACACCGGACTAAGGGGCGGGGCGCACTGCGGGATGAAGGGTCCGGCAATGAGGAACGTGCATACGCGAACACGAACCAGGAGTTGCATGCCATTCACTCCCGATTGGTGGACCGTCCCGACTTGCTCGGCTCGGGCGTCGAGCGGCGCGGCAACGATTCGGTTCTTGACGCTGAATCCAAGGCGGCGACCACCAGGTGCAGGGAAGCAAGACCGACATGGAGTTAGTGGGCGACCCGACTACTCCGAGCTCAGCATTTGCGTTCAGTGAAGTTGCGGCATGGCGGGGACTCCAGAGCCGAGCTTTCCTAAAACCGAAAACGGCCCCAGAGGCGCTGAAAGCGCGCCTCTGGGGCCGTCCTTGATTCGGCCCTAGTACTGCAATTCGTTGAAGTTTAGCGGATTGCCGCGGTTCCCGTCGGGAAGCCGGTCAGGTCGGCCGTGAGGTCGATGCTGACGTGGTCTACAGCAGCCGAGTCGATCACAGCCGAGAGCGGCTTAAGGGTAAACGGAGCCGCATCATCGTCGGGCGACGGCTCGATCGAAATCACGGCCGTGCCGCCCGCCAAGTTCGTGGGGAACGTCAGACCCGCGGGGGCGTTCAAAAGGAAGTCTTCGCCCGGGAACGGCGGGCCGGCGTTTACCGTCTCGCTGAATGGCGCAGCCGCATCCGCTGCGTCAACTGCTGTGAACGTACCGGTGGATACAGGCGTTCCGCCCTGGACTACCCAACCTTCGTACGCCCAACCCGCAGGCAGCGTCGGTAGGGTCAAGCTAGCGGCCGGCCCCGTCGGATCCAGGAACCAGATACCGCTGTTCTCGTTCGTCGCCGGATCGTCCGTCGGAGTCGCAAGAATGAACGAGCCGGCGGCGGTGGCGAAGTCATCGCCAAGCGCCTGAGCGGCACTAACCGTCAGCGACGCCGAGAGGCTGGCAACGTCGCCACCCGCAATGTGGGTGTCCGATGGGGTGGAGTCCGTGTCTCCTGAAGCCTCGATCGTGATGACAATCGCGGTCGTCGTGGAGAGGTCCGTGCCAGTTGCGAACTCACCGCCGGTGATCGCGGCGCCGGCGAGGTCAACAATTGCACCGGTCGCGTCGACGTTGAACTTACCCGTTGAAATCGCGGTTCCACCGATGACAGCCCAACCCTCGTAGTGGAATCCGTTGGTCAGGGGATCGAGTCCACTAAAGGAGAGCGCGAGCGTCTCAGGCGGGGTTGGTGTCACGATGGGATCGTCGTCACCGCATCCGGCGATGATCAGCGCCGGGAGTATGGCCAAGGCCATCCATTTAGCACGCATGTGTCGGTTCCTCGTAGGGGGTTCGTTCGGTTCGTAAGGCATCGGGCACGTCGGTGGCCCGTCATTAGTCGAACCAAAGGCAAGACCTGTGCTCTACGCGAAAGTGCAGAAAAACATTACAAATTCAACAATCACAGGGGTATCGGGGTGGACCGTTTCGTTGCTGCAACGTTTCACGAAACGTCTTGAAACGTCTCGATTTGAGTTTTCGCCTCTTGCACGTGCGGTCGCCGACACATAGACCTCGCGTACCCTCAGGCGAGCCCAAGGAGTAAACGATGTCCACGCCAGCGATCCTCGCGATCGATGAAGGCACGACCGGCGTTACGTGTCTAGTTGTCACCGCAGAAGGCGTGATCGCCGCACGCGCCTACTCCGAGTTCACTCAGCACTTTCCCGAACCCGGATGGGTGGAGCACGACGCAACCGAGATCTGGGACGTGACCCGGCGGTTGGCCGAGGAGGCGATTGCGTCGGCTCGGGTGGATGGCGTTGAAGTTGTCGGCGTGGGCATCACCAACCAAAGAGAAACGGTTGTCCTGTGGGACCGCGAGACGCTCGAGCCCGTGCACCCAGCCATCGTGTGGCAGGACCGGCGTACGACGGACCTGTGCACCGAGCTGAAGAATGCTGGACACGAAGAACTCTTTCGTGAGCGAACGGGATTGCGATTGGACCCGTACTTCTCGGGAACCAAGTTGACCTGGATCTTTGGTAAATATCCCGAACTCCTCGAGCGGGCCCACCGGGGTGAGATCGCGGCCGGCACCATCGATAGCTGGCTCATTGCCCGACTGACGGGTGGGCAGGTACACGCTACAGACCCGACAAATGCGTCCCGCACACTCCTTTTCGACCTGCACGATCGGAGCTGGAGTCACGATTTAGCGGAAATACTGGGAATCCCAATGGGAATACTCCCTGAAGTCCGTCCCTCCTCGGGCGATTTTGGTACCACTGATCCGTCTCTCCTTGGAGTTGAGGTGCCAATCGCGGGCGTGGCAGGGGACCAGCAGGCCGCACTCTTCGGACAGGGGTGCTGGAGCGAAGGACTTGCAAAGAACACCTACGGCACTGGCGCTTTCATGCTGCTCCACACCGGCACCCGGCCCGTTCCTTCGAGTCGCGGATTGCTTACCACGGTCGCGTGCGACGCTCAGGGCGGCATCGCGTATGCCCTCGAGGGGTCTGTTTTCATCGCCGGCGCCGCTATCCAATGGCTCCGAGACGGTCTCGGTCTACTGACGAGCGCCAGCGAATCCGAAGCGATGGCTCGGGCGGTCCCTTCCAACGCGGGGGTCTACTTGGTACCGGCCTTCGTCGGCCTCGGTGCCCCGCACTGGGTACCCGAGGCACGAGGCACCATTTTCGGGCTTACCCGGGGCACGGGGCGTGAGCATTTGATCCGGGCTGCATTGGAAGCCATGGCGTACGGCGTCGCCGAGGTCATCGAGGCGATGGAGGACGACTCGGGCGTCCCGACCCAAGAACTCCGGGTCGACGGCGGCGCGGCCCTCAATAATTGGCTGATGGAGTTCCAAGCGGGCGTTCTCGACGTCCCCGTGCGTCGCCCCCATTCCGTCGAGACCACGGCGATGGGCGCTGCAGCCTTGGCGGGACTGCATGTCGGATTGTGGCCCGACGCCGACAGCTTTCTGGGCTCTTTGGGTCCGCCAAGGCGTTTCCAACCCAACATGTCCCATGCAGAGCGCTCGGAGCTACGAAAGGGATGGGCGCGCGCCGTTGCTGCCACTCGCAGCTGGGCGGCCGACCTTCCTTAGACGTAAAGGGCCAAAACACAATCGGACCCTGACCTTCCAAGGGAATCTGGTGTATATTCTGAGACGAATTTCCGAGTTCGGCGGGAGGCACTAGTGAAGCGCGATCGAAGGTTTATGGTGGGATTGGCCGGAATGGCTTTGTTGGTCAGCTACCTAGTCTGGACCGGAGTGTCGGACACGATGGTTTACTACATGACCCCCGCCGAGTTGGTCGCACAGGCGGCGAAAGATCCCGCGCTGCATCAGTTGGGTGTGAAGGTCGGCGCCAAAGCCGTGCCCGGTACGTACGTCCGGGGTGAGGGGGGTCGTTCGCACGCCTTCACCGTGCATGACATCGAGGATCCGACCGTCACGTTCGCCGTCGAATACGCGGGCTTGATCCCCGACACCTTCAACGACGAAGTCGAAGTTGTGTTGGACGGGCGGTTCCGGGAGGACGGAGTCTTTGAGGCGACCCACGTACTGACGAAGTGTGGGAGCCGATACGAGGCATCGCCCGAAGAACTCGCGGCGTGACCGAACTCGGCGAACTCGCTTTATGGATTTCACTCCCAGTCGCGCTCTGGGGGGCCATAATCGGCTTCGTCGGAGCCCGCACCCAACGAGGTGACCTCGCGCTGTCCGCCGAACGGGCGGTGTACGCGGTGTTCTTTCTCATCGTTCTCACGTCCGCCGGAATCATTGCGGCGTTTGTGGGGGACCGCTTCGAGTTCTGGTACGTAGCCAACTATTCGAACCGCGAACTGGCCACGTTCTTCAAGGTCTCGGGGCTTTGGGCCGGTCAGCGCGGTTCGCTGGTGTTCTGGACTCTACTCCTGACGATGTTCTCGTCGATTGCGGTCTTCCAGAATCGCAACAAGAACCGCGAATTCATGCCCTACGTGGCGGGCGTATTGCTCACGATCGCGTCCTTCTTTCTCATTGTTCTGCTGTTCGCAGACGTGAACCCCTTCGAACGTCTGGGTTTCACGCCGGCCAACGGCCGCGGTCTCAATCCGCAGCTACAAAACTACTGGATGACGATCCATCCCCCGACGCTGTATTTGGGGTTCACTGCGTTTACCATCCCATTCGCGTTCGGCGTCGCGGCGCTGCTGTCCGGGCGTCTTGATGCGCGGTGGCTCAAGATCACCCGCGGATGGACACTGCTCTCGTGGTTCTTCCTATCCAATGGGATCATTTTCGGGATGCGTTGGGCGTACGAAGAGTTGGGCTGGGGTGGCTATTGGTTTTGGGATCCAGTGGAGAACGCCTCGCTACTTCCATGGCTGAGCGCGACCGCTTTTCTCCATTCGATCCAGATCCAAGAGAAACGAGGGATGTTGAAGATCTGGAACGTCAGCCTTGTCTTCCTGACGTTCATCCTTACGATCTTCGCCACGTTCCTGACCCGCTCCGGGCTCATCGAATCGGTGCACACGTTCGCCCAGGAATTGAAGATCGCCTACATCTTCCTAGCGTTCATGTCGCTGCTGACGATCGCGGCCATCGTACTGTTGTTGTGGCGTAAAGACGAGTTGGTTTCGGACAATCAAATCCAGTCCTTCTTGTCCCGGGAAGCGGCCTTTCTTTTCAACAACCTGATGCTGCTGGGCGCGGCGTTCGCGATCATGTGGGGCACGTTGTTCCCACTCATTACGGAAGGGTTGGGGCAGAAGATGAATGTGGGTCCCGAGTTCTTTAATCGGGTCAACATTCCGATCGGACTCATTCTGCTCGCGCTGACCGGTATCGGGCCGGTGATTGCGTGGCGGAGGGCGAGCAAGAAGAACCTCACCCGCAACTTCGCACTACCGGTTTCGATTGGGGCCGGCGTCGCCGTTGGCTTCCTTATGATCGGCGTTCGACACGGGCTCGCGATCTGGACGTTCGCCACCGCGGCCTTTGTAGCCACAGTGATTACGATCGAGTTCTATAAGGGTACTCGAGCACGGGCTCGAATTGAGGGCGAGGGAACCGCTCGGGCGTTTGTGCACCTCATCGACCGCAATCGGCGTCGCTGGGGCGGGTACATCGTCCATATCGCAATCGTCGTGATCTTCGTCGCCTTCGCCGGTTCCGCGTTCGACAGCGAAACTGAGGCGACCGTTCTCCCCGGCGACACCTTCTCGGTGACGTCCGCCTTCGGTCACACCTACACGCTGACCTACGAAGGCCTGTCGACATCGCGCGGACAGGGAGACTGGATGATCCAGTGGATCGGGCTCTTCTCCGTCGACCGCAACGGCGAGGATCTGGGCACGATGACCGCCGAACGACGGTGGTACACCGTGAACGAGATGCCTGCGTCAGAAGTCGGGATCAGAAAGACGTTCTATGAGGACTTGTATCTGATTCTGACGGAAGTGCCCGACCAAATCGGAGTGCTCAGCGGTGCGGTGGGATCTGCTGAACAGGCAAGCGTTCAAGTACAGGTCAATCCCTTGGTCGGGTGGATCTGGTATGGCTCCATGATTTTGACCGTCGGGAGCCTGATCGCGATGTGGCCAGCACCCGACAACATGGGGCGGCGGACCGAACTCAAGGACAGCGTGCCGGCTAAGGAGCCAGCGACCGTTTGATGGCGACTCTTGTGGCGCTGATGCCGACCCTTGGCGCGGCGATGTTTGCGGCCGCCGTTGTACTGTTTGTCGTCGGCCCCATCCTGACCGGGAAACAAGCCCGCGTGACCCGCACGCTCGCCGAATTCAGCGATGCCGAAGCGTGGAAGCTCGTAACGCTGCGTGCCCTCAGAGACGTGGAATATGACTACCACACCGGTAAACTGGATGACCGCGACTACCAAACTCTCAAGAACGAGCTGACCACCGAGGCTGTTCAGGCCTTGAGGCGGGTCGAAGAGGGAGACGTGCCTGCGGACGTGCGAGCGGGACGCGTTGCCAACGTCGAGGCCGAAATCATGGCAATGCGCGCGGTACTTCGCGATGCCGTGCATTGCGCCGCGTGTGCCCACGCGAACCCAGCCGGGAGCCGCTACTGCGCCACCTGCGGGGCCGCCTTGTCGGCACCTGATCCCGTTGCGTCCACCTGACTCTAGGGACGCCTCCAGCGTCGTACTACGAGCGGACGGTTTGTCGCGTTCGTATGGCCCCACCGTAGCCCTCTCGGACGTGTCACTGGCTGTGGATGCTGGAGACCTCCTGGCGGTGCTCGGACCGAATGGGGCGGGGAAGACCACGTTGTTGAACGTGCTAACGGGGTCGTTACGGCCGACCCACGGCACAGTCGCAATCGATGGGCAGATCGTTGAGGCCCAGGATCCCAGCTGGCGAGCGGCTATCGGCGTCGTGTCCCACCGCAGCGGGGTGTACGGGCACCTGAGTGCGTCGGAGAACCTGAGGTTTTTCGCTACTCTGCAGGGTCTTGCCGGGGGCGACGAGATGTGTCGCCTAGCGCTGGCCGCGGTGGGCCTAGAGGAGCACGCGCAGCGACCGGTAAGCGGGTTTTCCCGGGGCATGGCCCAGCGGCTGGCCATCGCGCGGGCCACGCTTCACGACCCACGCGTGCTTCTGTTCGATGAGCCGTTCACCGGCCTCGATAGTGAGTCGTCGGAGCGCCTAATGCGACGGCTCAAGGACTTGAAAAAAGACGGAAGGGCGATCGTTCTGGTCACACACAAAACGCCGGTGGCCGCAGCTCTCGCCGACCAGGTCCTCGCTCTCTCGCGGGGGCGGGTCATGTACAGTGGAAAGGACTTTCCGAGAGACGACACGCTAGAGCTCTTTCTCAGGGCCCGCACTCAGGTGCCCGCGCCGTGAGTGGCTGGCGTGCGGCTGTGGCGATCGTCCGTAAGGACCTGACCCTAGAGATCCGGTCCGGCCAACGTCTGTCGGCCGTTGTCGGTTTCGCAGTGCTGACCGGCGTGATGGCACACTACGCACTGGAGCCCAACGCAGTACGTCCGGAAGACGTCACCTCGCTCCTCGTTTGGCTTACAATCATCTTCGCGGGCACCCTGGGGATCGGTCGCACGTTCGAACTTGAAGAGCTGAACGGGGCGTGGGACGCTGTTCTTCACACGTCGGTGTCTCGACCCGCTCTGTACCTGGCGAAAGTTACGTCCAACTTCCTCCTGGTTCTGGCGCTGGTCGCCGTTGTAATCGTCGTGATCGGACTCTTCTTTCACATCAATTTCACGGCAGCGCCCGCAGGCTTCTGGCTGGCGTTGATCGTAGGTTCTCTTGGGTTTGTGGCTGCGGGCACGTTGTTCAGCGCGATCACCGTACGGTCCACCATGGGCGCGACGCTCCTGCCCGTGTTGCTCTTTCCGCTCCTCGTTCCCGTGCTTGTTTTCGGGGCGACCGCCACCGCGAGGTCGCTTGCGGGTACGACGGCCGGCGTGGGTGGAGAGTTGAGACTTCTTACGGCCTTTGCCCTTGTAAACTTGGTCCTTGGATCCCTTCTTTTCTCGAGCGTAGTGGACGACGCATGAGCGGTACTTCCGAAACGACGCACTTCTCGCTCGGTCGAATTCCGACCGCCGGCGCCTTCTTGGCCGCGGTGGGTGGAGCGATTGTGCTCGTCCAACTCTGGATGGTGTTCTTCTGGGTGCCCACTGAGGTGACCATGGGGGTCGTTCAGCGGATCTTCTACGTGAAGATTCCGGCGGCGTGGGTGGGGTATCTGGCGTTCGGCATGGCAGGTCTTTGTAGCGGAGTCTACCTATGGCTGCGTGACGACCGCCTGGACGCAGCCGCCCTCGCTGCGGTCGAGGGTGGGTTGGCGTTTTTTAGCGCAGTTCTGGTTGCCGGATCGTTGTGGGGGAAGATCTCTTGGGGAACGTACTGGACGTGGGAACCCCGCCTAACCTTCTCGCTTCTGCTCTGGGCAATCTTCGTGGGTTACCTCCTCGTCCGCAGTTCCGTCGAAGGGGAGGAACGAGCGCGGCGGCTGGCCGCGGTCGTGGCCATCATCGGGGCCTGCAACATCCCGCTTGTCCATGTCAGCGTGAATTGGCTCCGATCCCTGCATCCAGAGCCCGTCGTCCTACGGCAGGACGGCATGCAGATCGACTCTCGCATGCTGACCACCCTGATGGTGGGGCTGGTCGGATTTACCCTATTGTTCTTGGGGCTGTTCGCGATCCGCTACGGAGTGGAGCGGGTTTCGCGCCGGCGCTTAGAACCTGATCCGGAAAGAGTGGAGGTATCACCATGAAGCTAGCCCGTCTCTTGTCGACGAGCGTGTTACTAACGGCCCTCGCGTTCGTTGTGGCTGGAAGCGTTTCGGAGGTCTTCGCACAAGGTCCTACGACGCCTCCTGCGACGCTCCGGGCCTACACACACATCTTCATCGCATACGCAGTCGCTTGGTTGTTCTTGCTCGGTTGGGTGCTGCGCATCGCGAGCAAGTTGAAGCAAGCCACGAGCAATTCCTAGAGTTGGAAACACGGGGTCTTTCGGGGCCGGATTCCGCTCGGAAAGCGAAAGCCGATAAGTCTTTATACGACTGGCACAAAGGTTGCATTTTGGGTCGGCTTAGCGCCCGAAAAGCACGCGCTAAAAGGCCCCCGACTTGTCACAAGATTTCTGACGACCTGCGGAACACACTTGGAGGGCACCACCATGAAGGACACCCGTTCAGGCACGGCTAGACTCGCCGCCCTGACCCTCGCGTTGACGGTTCTTTTCGCGACCGCTGTTCAAGCTCAAAATACGAGGATGCCGAGCACGCTACGGTACGGTTCGGGGTTGTGGGACACCCCCGTCGCAAGCGTGCTGCCCCACATGTCGATTGTCGGCACGTATTCTGGCTTTCCTAGCTCCATTAGCGAAACGGTTCTAACGAACGCCGACGGCGGTTTTACCGGCAGAGGGGGCCCCTTCGAAAAGTGGCTCTCCGACGCCTCCGTCACGCTTGGCCTGTTCGATCGTGCAGAGGTAGGCGTGTCGTTCCAGAACTTCGCAGGTTCGGACGGGGGCGGCACGATGATGGGTGGGCACGGACGCATCGCCGTGATCAAGCCCGCCGCCCAGGGACTGGGCTTGGCAGTGGGCGCGCGCTATGTCGCGGCGCCGTCATTCGACGGAATCGCCGGCAATCGCAGCTATCAGCCGTCGCGCCTCGGTCACCCCGATGCGCGGCTCTACGAGAGCTACACGACGCGTGACGACGTGAACACCAAGTTCTCACCCTACGCCGTCGCATCGGCGATGCTCCGAGGATTCGACACGGAGCGCTTCCCCAAGCACGACTTCACATTTTCACTGGGTTGGGGCCGTGGGCACTTCAGCGATGGGGATCAGCTACCGTTCTACAGCTTCGCTGACTCCGAAGGGTTCTTCGCGGGTTCCGTGCTCCACCTCGAAGTCGGTGACAACAAGCTGCTCAACCTGATCGGCGAGTGGAACGGATTCGACATCAACGTCGGAGCTCAATACGACTTCGGCGGATTTAGGCTCGGGGCCTTTCTGCTCGGAGCCAACTACGGCGAGGACGTGTCGCTCTACCGGAGCAAGAAGTTCGGGATCCTCGGTTCCATAGCGATCTGCCCAGTGGCAGGTGGCCTGTGCAAGCCTGATATGATCGAGCGCCAGGTTGTGCGCCCGGACACGGTCCAGCTGCCCGCGCCACCACCTGACACCGTTGTCGTGGAGCGTGAGGTTGTTCCCGAGCCAGTGCTACCCACAGGGACCCCGCTCCAGATGTGTCTAGCAACGGGCCAGGCGGAGCAGGTGTTGGTGACCGCTCAGGGTGACACGTTGGTCGGTCCGGGTCGGATTTCCGTCCGGGAGCTGCGACCGGGGATCATCTTCGCCGGTACCTACGCAGAAGGCTCCGACTGGTTCGCCAACGATGAGTCGATCAGCTTCGAACGCCAAACGTACGATCGTGCGGGCGGAGAACTCCGGTTGAATTGCGGAGATATCATGCGAGTGGGCGAACAGAACGGCATGGCCCTCTTCGCTGATCGTGGTACCAGCACGCCGTACGGTAAGCTCTACGTACCGGTCCGGCCTGGAGTGTGGCAGGCGTACGAGGCAGGCCTGCGGAGAACACGCGGCGACCGCTGATCACACACACGTCAATGTGACGGAAGTAAACGGTCCGGGGGGATGTCCTCCCGGGCCGTTTTTCGTTCATGGCAAAACCGACCGGAGCTAACAGAAAAGGTCGGTAGGCGTACGGATTTGAGGCGCGACAACGTATTGTAACGGGTCGGTGGCCATCAGATTCCCACGCCCGCAAGACGAAACACATGCTTCACCGTTGTCTTTTCTGCGAAAAGCCCATGGGACGGGGTGTTGACGATCGGGGTTTCCCGGTCGTCAAACTCGCGGCGTTCGATACGGAGAAGGGACGGCTATGGGCGGTCTGCGATCGCTGCCGGCGCTGGAATCTGTGGCCCATCGAGGAGCGGTCCGAGATCATCGAAGGACTCGAGCGGTTGGCCTACGATCGCGGCGTGACGGTGGCTCAGACCGCAAATATCTCGCTGCTCCGCGCTGAAGATGTCGGGCTGGTCCGAGTCGGTGCCGCCGGTCTTTCGGAGCGGAGTTGGTGGCGGTACGGTCGCGAGCTTGAGCGCCGACGCGTCTGGGCAGACGGCAATCTGGCCCGTGTGAGCGGACTGGTTCACGGAGCGCTTGCCGTCGCCGGGAGTAGCCTGGGACTTTCGGACATCGACCAGAAGGTCCGCTGGGACCGTTCGGGGCTGACCGACGTCCATCGTTGGCGCCGGTTCGGCTGGGCCGCCTGGCGCGGACGGATGGGTTGTCCGAACTGTGGCAGCGTTCGCCTCGCCCTTCTCTATAACACCTCGTGGAGTGTGCATCCTGTTGCCGGCCATGAAGGCATTGATCTTATCGTGCCATGTCCGCGCTGTGACTTCTGGGACCCCGCCACGGCCTATCGACTCACCGGTGAGGCCGCTGAGACGACGCTTCGCCGGATCTTAGCCTACCAGCACATCGATGGGGCTCCGCTGAACGTTGTTGACCAGGCTTCGCAGGCGATCGAGGCAGCAGGAACGCTGGAGCGTTTCCTCGCAGAAGTGGGGCGATCCAATACATCGCTATGGAGTATGGATCGCGCGCACACGGTGGGGCTCGAAATCGCGGTCAACGAGGCCGCCGAACGCAGAGTGCTCAGAAATCTGGCTCGAGAGTACGAGTTCGTATGGAAACGCGAAGAGGAGCTTGCCGAGATCATCGACGGCGAGCTCACCTAGTCGAGCTTTCTACATGTACATCTCGAGGATGCGATTCGTCGCGTCGAGCACTGCAAGGGCAGCGCCCTTCGCTGCTTCATCTTCCGCTGTGGCGTAGGAGCCGAGTAGGCGGTAGGTGTCTTCCTCGCCGCGGCCCCGCACCAGCACAATGACGATCCACTGGTCGAAAGCCCGCAGCGCCTTTACGCCGAGCAGATCGAGGTTAACCTGACCTTGTGTCGCATTTTCAGCGGCGGCTAAGGATGCGAGGGCTCCACAGCGCAACTTTCCTTCCAACGTCTGCGTGCCATCGGCGTTCCCGTCGTACGTCACGCCGTTCGTCCACCCCAACGTGACAGCAGTGGAGCAACGGCCGTTTGCGAACGCTTTGAACTGGAAGTCCTGAAACGCTAGACGCTCCCTGCCCGAGGTGTCGCTCATGGGCAACGAATCCGTGTGGTTTTTTGGCTTTGTTTTCTGCATAGCGCCCGTCCTAACAGCAAAACGCTGGCCACTATTAGCCGAGTGCGCCCCGTAACGATGCTGGGACGTCGGCCAAGCGGTCCACGTCCGCGAGGGTGGGAAGAAGATGGACGCGCATTTGAGCTTGCGCCGCCGCCTCCAGGGTCGCGGCCAACACTCGGTCGGTGCTCCAGGGGATGCCCCGAAAGAGTAAGGGTTGCGGAAGGTTTAGCCCGATTAGGTAGTATCCCCCATCCCTCGCGGGGCCCAGGACGACGTCATTTTCTCGCAGTGCGGTGAATGCGGCTCTTACCAATTTGGCATCGACGTCGGGAGTATCCGTGCCGATGATGCACGCGGGCAGGCCACCCTCGAGCGCCTCGGCTACCGCGGCCTCCATCCGCTCCCCAAGGTCTCCGGGTACCTGAGCCCTGTACTCGATTGCCGGTCCAAGCCATGAGCTCACGCTCTGTTCGGCATCGGGCGGATCGAAGTAAACAACCGTCGCGTGCCGCTCCGATTGAACTTGGCCAACTACCTGGGCGGCCATTACTCGGTAGAACTCAGCCGCCGCTTCGTCTCCGATGTCGGCAGCCAGCCGTGTCTTTACCTTGCCCGGCTCGGGCGCCTTGGCGAACACCAGCAGCGTCCCATCGCTCGAGAGGTTCTTCGGTAGGGCACCGTCTCTTGGCTCGGGCCGGTAGGAACTGGTTAGCCGTCGTGGATCCAGGCCCAGTGTATAGAGGGCCAAGAGGAGTTGGTTGCGAAGCACGGAGCGGACGGGTCCCTGGCGTCGGTAGCGGCGGGGACTCGTGACGAGAGAAGCGGGCAGGGTGTGGACGACACCGTTTCTACGCAGCGTTTTCATGAGCGCCGCGTCTTCCATGATGGGAAGCTCAGGGTAGCCGCCTGCCGCCTCGAATACGGCCCGGGGAACGACCAGGCCTTGGTCGCCGAACGTTATCCCGGCCAAACGCTGACGCCACGCTTGACCCCACTCTAGCACCCGCCAGCGGAAGCCGTCGGCGTCGAGTGCGAAGCGGAAAACCGCTGTCTCGTGATCGGAGCGGGGGTTGGTCATCCAGCTACGTAGGGCCCGCAACGCACTCTCGTCGATCCGCGAGTCAGCGTGCAGGAAGAAGAGCAGGGAAGCCGTTGCCGCCGCAGCTCCGCGGTTCATTTGTCCGCCTCTTCCTGCGGCCCCTTCAACACAGCGGTCTGCCGCGCGGCGCGCGAGGGCAACCGTCGCGTCGGTCGAGCCACCGTCCGAAACCACGAGTTCAACATCGGTGCCCAGCTCGCGCAGCTTGGTGAGCAGTCGCGGGAGCCGCTCGGCCTCGTTCAGCGTCGGAACAACCACCGAGAGGCGCACGACCGATTCCGTCAGCGCGGGATGTCGTTCAGGGTCCAATCGTAGTCCATGAATCGCACCTCTGCGGAGCTCGCCGAGTCACGACTTGCCGGGGGGAGGAACGGGACCAAGAAGTCCCGTACGCCGTCCACACCTCCGAAGTCTTCCCCATACCACTCAAGCACTTTGTTTAACAGCAGGACAGTCGACCCGCCGTCCTCTTCGAGGCGGAGGTGGTGGGGGTCGGCTACGAATGCGCGTACGCGCGCGTCCAACTGCTCGTCGACTCGCGCAGCCTCGAACGCTTCGGTCGGGAGTGGCGGACAGCTCACCGCGGCACAGTTCACCGCGAAGTGAATCCGCGGTTCGCCCAGCGGTCTCAGGATTTCATGTTCGATTTGGTCCTGGGAGCGCTCTGAGCCCGCGATCTCGCATACGGATTCCGTGAACACTCCGTCGATCTGCCATACCGAATTGTCCGGTCGGTCAGCAACGCGATTCTTGAATCGACTAAATATTCCGCCGGCCGGCTTGATCGGATAACGATTCACAACCCGCCGCAACATGCAGGCGTTGTACGCGTTCATCCAAAACGCGAGTTGCTCATCTCGGGATGCACTAGCAATCAACGCAGGGTCGGTTGCAGCGAGTGCCTCTAGGTAGCTGTCTAGTCGAGAGCGTTCGCTTTCGAGCTCTGCGTAGTCGACGCGCGGATACGAAACGACGTCGGCGAGTAAATCGCTGAACGGCCCATGGTCCGGCAGACCGGTGGAAGACTGAGCGGTCAAGGGTGACACCGTGACGGCGATGGCCAGCACGATTGCTCCAGTCGAAGCGATCCATCCCCGGCTCTTGAGGAAGCGTGGCAATAGACTGAGCGCGACAAGGAGCAATCCAGCGATGAGCACACGTGTGTATGCTTGGCTCGACGCTTCGGTGGAGCCCTGTAGGAGTGCTTCTCCGAAGAACGTATAGACAGCCGTGCCAGGCAGGATTCCGATTACGGTGGCCAGCGCGTACGAGGACCACGGAATCGATGTAAGGCCCGACCCGAAGTTCAATGCGTTGAACGGCGCGACCGGGATGAGGCGTAATGTCAGAAGCCCTTGGAACCCATGTTGGTCAGTTGCTTTGTCGAGCTTGTCGAGCCGCGATCCGAAGAGCTTCGTGATGCCGTCTCTGCCCAGGCCCCGCGCGAGCAGGAACGCTAGGTTGGCTCCGATGTTCGCGCCCAGCGTGTTGAGTAGTATGCCGAACCAGACACCGAACAGGGCACCGCCCGCGAGAGTAAGGACAGTGCCAGGAATAGCGAGTGCGGTCGCGGCAGCGTAGGCGCTCACAAAGATTGCCGGTGCCCACGGCGATCCTCTGAGCTGTTCGATCCCGCCAAGGACCCCCTCCTTCGAGAGGTAGGTGCCCAGGGGCGTGAACTTCGCCAAAACGAATCCTGCGGCGATCACAGCGACCAGAATCAGCAACTTGAAAATCGCACCACTCTGCTGCGTATCGCCTTGAGGGACGCCAACTGCTTCTACGCCATCCATTTTACCACCCTCTTAAGAAGCTTCCCGCCTACGCCTTCCAGACGTTCCCGCTGGTAGGCGTCTGCTGCCCGCTTAACCCCCTCCATCCGTGTCGGGTAGGGGAAGATCGTGTTGGAGATCTTGGGCAATGGAATTCCGTGCGTCTGCGCGAACACCAGCGGGAAGATCAGCTCGCCGGCTCCTCCACCCATGATCGTTGCGCCCATCACCCGCCCCTTCTTGTCGGCCGAAATTTTCACGAAGCCGGTGGTGTCACCGTCCGCGATTGCTCGGTCCAGGTCCGCGAAGTCGTACCGGTAGGTTTTGGCGCCGCGTTCCGAAGCTGCCTCCTCGGACATACCGACATGGGCAACCTCTGGGTCCGTGTACGTAACCCAAGGGACGTTGCTATAGTCGGCCTTTTTCTTGACCGGAAGCAACGCGTTTTGGATCACCGTCTTCGCCATATACTCGGCGACGTGGGTGAACTGCAATCCTCCAGTTACGTCACCGGCTGCCCAGATGCTGGACGCTGTGGTGTGGAGGTAATCATCTACTTTGACGCCCCGGTCGATGGTTACGCCAACCTCTTCAAGGCCGAGCTCGTGCGTGTTTGCGCGTCGACCCGTGGCAACCAGGATCTCGTCGGCTTCGTGCCACTCGTTGTCGTCAGTGAGGGCCCGCTTTGCTCCGTCTTTTTCGTCTATTTGGATGACCCTTCGGCCCGTGAGGATCTTGATGCCCTCAGCCTCCAACGTGGCGCGCAGCAGTTCGCTGACGTCGGCATCTTCTTTGGGAAGAAGCTGCGGGAGCATTTCCAGCACGGTCACGGAGGTGCCGAGCCGACTGTACACTTGGGCTAACTCCAGGCCGATCGGTCCCCCGCCCAAGACGATGAGGCGGTCGGGTCTGGTGTCCGTGTCGAACACATTCGCATTCGTCAGGTAGCCCGCCTCCGCCAGGCCCTGAATGGGCGGCACCCATGCCTCGGCGCCGGTGGCGATGACAAAACGCTTTGATCGAATCCTCCCAACGCCCTCAACTTCGACCACCTTGGGACCAAGGAAGCGGGCCCTTCCGTGATGAACAGCCACTCCCATCGCGCGGAAGCGATCGGGATCGTCGTGATGGGCGACCACCCCGCGCGCGTCACGCATCCGCTTCATGACCGCCCCGAAGTCGTGTTCGGTGGCTGGCGCTGAGAGCCCTAGGTGAGCTGCGTCCGAAATCCCGTGCGCCCGCTTCGCCGATGCGATCAGCGCCTTCGAAGGCACGCACCCCGTCCACAGACAATCACCGCCCAGGCGATCACGCTCGATGAGTGCCGAGCGGGCACCGAGATAGGCCGAGCCTGCTGCGGCGACCAGTCCCGCCGTGCCTCCGCCAATCGCCACGATGTCGTATTCCTGCTCTTTCATGGATGGTGCGTTTGTGATGGGTAGCGGACGAGTTCTCTGCCTTCGCCAACGAACTCCCGATGGGGCGCCAGAGTTCCGGCTCCGACCATGCGAATCTAAAGGCGTAAGAGGTCCAGCGCCCGGTCAGGCTGAAGCTTGGCCCATCCGGCGCTGGAGCCCGCCCACTTGGGGGCCATACTTAGGAGGAGTGCGAGATATGGGGTTATGACCCCCTTTCGCTTTATCTTCGGGTTTACTAGGTTAGCCTCCCGTCAGCAAAAGTGTGATCAAAAACCCGAAATTCACGTCCCGGCCGCTCCGAGCGAGCCGCCGCGGCACACCTCAGAGCAAGACGCCCATGGAGCTCTCCGCAGAGAAACAAAAGGCCCTCAGCACCGCCCTTACCCAGATCGAACGGTCGTATGGAAAGGGCTCCATTATGCGGATGGGCGAGGAGACGATCAATGCCGTCGCCTTCATTCCGACGGGGGCGGTGAACCTCGACGCAGCGATCGGCATCGGCGGGATTCCGCGAGGCCGCATCTCTGAGATCTACGGACCGGAGTCGAGCGGGAAGACGACGCTCTGCCTGCACATCATTGCTAATGCGCAGCGCGCCGGTGGGATCGCCGCATTTGTAGATGCCGAGCACGCACTCGACGTCCAGTATGCCGCGAAGCTAGGCGTAGACGTCGACAACCTCCTCGTCTCACAGCCCGATACCGGTGAGCAAGCTCTCGACATTGCCGAGGTCCTTATCCGGAGTAACGCGGTCGACGTCGTGGTCATCGACTCGGTGGCTGCGTTGGTCCCTCGGGCCGAAATCGAAGGCGAGATGGGCGACTCTCACGTCGGCCTGCAGGCGCGCCTCATGAGTCAGGCCCTCCGCAAGATCACCGGTGCCGTGAACCGCTCAAGCACCTCGGTCATCTTCACAAATCAGATCCGCGAAAAGATCGGCGTGATGTTTGGTAGCCCCGAGACGACCTCTGGCGGCCGAGCCCTGAAGTTCTACGCCTCGGTCCGTCTCGACATCCGCCGCATTGGCGCGATCAAGGACGGCCAGGACGTGACCGGAAACCGGACGCGCGTAAAGGTCGTGAAGAACAAGTGCGCACCGCCCTTCCGACAGGCCGAGTTCGACATCATCTACAACGAGGGTATCAGCCACTACGGCCTACTGATCGACATCGGTAGTGAAGAGGGTATCGTCGAGAAGTCTGGATCCTGGTACTCCTACGGAGACCTGCGCCTCGGTCAGGGCAAGGAGAACTCCAAAATCTTCCTTACGGAAAATCCCGACATCGCCGAGGAGATCGACACCAAGCTGCGGATCGCGCTTGGGTTGATTAAGGATCCAAAGGCGAACGGGGCAGGGGACGCGGCGGATGTCGAGAAGATGGGGAAAGAGAAGGTCGAGGAGTTGGCGGTCAAAGCGTAGTTTGCCGTCGACGGCGCTGCGCGGACGTCGGCCTTGGCTCCCTGAGGGTCGCTCGCCCACATGGTGGTAAGACTCGGGTTCGGGGCTCGCTTACGAGACGGCGCGGTTGGGATGCTCGTAGGGCAGGGTTCGCGGGGTCGCGCCGTCTCGACTCCCTCCGGGAGCCAAGGCCGACGTCCGCTTCGCGCCTTCGGTGCTCTCTTTCGGGGTCTGTCGGGCTCGCTGGCGCATCGCGGGCTTCGGGAGCAGGTGGACGGTGAGCTTCGATTCCGGGCATGACGTACACCTTGTGGCGCGGAGGCGAGCAATTGGGTGAGGTGATTGCCGAGTTTCCAGGGCAGCCTCACAACATTGTCCTGGGTCTCTTCAAGCCCACCGCCGCTTTCGCGGACATCGAGCCGCTGATGCAGGTGCGCATTGCTATTCCGGGTAGGGGTCGTCCCGTTTTCCTCCACCGACTCCCAAGCGGGCCGGCACCGTCTGTGGCGGCAGCTCCACTTACGGCTCTGACACCAGCTGAGGCGCTCGGCCTACCCGTGGACGAGCAGCTCCTAGTGCGCGATGCTGCCGGCGAACTCGCCGACGTCGCTCAACTTCACCTCTTGCAGGAGCCGGTACCCACCGGGTCCGGCGATTTCCCAGACTTCTGTCGAGCCCACGGCTTCAAGGACTCGGTCTGGCAACTTGCGCTGCGACTCGAATCGTGAAGCGGACAGCTCCGCATTCGGTTTCTGAATTCTAGGCCGACGCAGTGGACAGTTGTGTCATCCCCAGCTGGTTTGATACTCACTTCGAGAGCGCTGGCTTTGGGGTGCGTCTAGAGATCCAGGCGTACGTTTCTCAGGCAACCGTGTGCCCGAGTGGACACCGGCTGTCATCCTTGTAGATCAAAGAGAGGGTCGCCTCGGTCTCCATGCTCCATTAGCGAACGGAGCGTAAGTGCCTTTCCTGTAAACCCGTAGCCGAGTCCGCTTACGGGCACCGGAGTGGGGCACGCTCCTTTCCTAAGGGAAGGGTGACAGCGCTGTTCTCTCAAAATCAATGGAGGGCTCATGAAGCGAAGTGCGTTTCTCGCTCTTGCGGTTCCGTTAGTAACGACCGCTTGCTTGGGCCTGGGTGGAGGGGGCGCGGCACACTATCCAGCGGACGGCGTCTACCGCGGAGATCAATACTCTGATCGCGTTCGCGACCGCAGTCGGCGACGCAGGATCGAGAGGCAACGGGCGCTCCGCCGCCGCAGGGCCGAGAGGGCCCGCGATCGTCGGCGTAAGCGCGAGGCGCAGAGTCGGCGTCGCAGACGCGACGCTCGGAAGAGACGGCGTAGACGTAGCGGTGTTCGTACCTGACCGGCGCTGCGCGGACGTCGGCCTCGGCTCCCCGAGGGTCGCTCGCCCACATCGTGCTAAGACTCGGGTTCGGGGGCTCGCTTACGAGACGGCGCGGGAGGGGTGCTCGTTGGGCGGGGTTCGCGGGGTCGCGCCGTCTCGACTCCCTCTGGGAGCCGAGGCCGACGTCCGCTTCGCGCGTTCCGTGCTCACTTCGGATCTCTCGGGCTCGCTGGCGCATCGCGGGCTTGCTACGCTCTCGTGTGTTCAGCGGCTCCAGGCGTCCTCAGGAACAACATGCCGAACCCGATGGCCAGAAAGACGCACAACGGCGAGTAGAGGCGGAGGTCCAGAGTCGCAAACGGTTCCGTGAGGTTGGTGTCGAACAATCCCAACCCCGCTGCAACCCCAACCGCGCCGCGTAGGAAGAACACACTCGTGACAACGCCCACCCCGAGCTTGGTTAACCACCTCGGTCCGACCCGCCATACCCCTGCCGCCAAGAGCGCCAGAGCGGCTGCCACGCCCAGCGCGACGACAACGGACCATGTCATCCAAGGCGCTGGCATTTGGGTAACCCGCGAATCGCCGATCACAGTATTGATGAGCGACTGTACGTCGTGGCCAGGCCACAACCCGCCGAGAGCCCAGTAGCCATGGAGTCCGGCAATGGCTCCAAGAATGGTCACGAGGGTGCAGGCAATGGCTTTTTCGCGCATTTATCTCTATTGGGTCATCTAGAACACCGTTAAACTAACGCTTGCCTCTGCCCATAGACCCTAGCCCAACCCAACCATGACCGCCGCCGAAATCCGGCAAAGCTTCCTGGACTACTTCGCCAAGCGCGGACACGAGATGCGTCCGAGCTCGTCGTTGGTACCCACGGACGACGACACCCTGTTGTTCACGAACGCGGGGATGGTGCAATTCAAAGGCGTCTTCGTCGGCGACGAGAAGGTCGACTATGATCGGGCTGTCACCTCGCAGAAGTGTGTGCGTGCGGGTGGAAAACACAACGATCTCGAAGAAGTGGGCCGGACGGCGCGTCACCACACGTTCTTCGAAATGTTGGGTAACTTTTCCTTCGGCGACTACTTCAAGGAAGACGCGGTCTCGTTCGCCTGGGAGTACCTGACCGACGTCCTCGGGTTGGACCCTGAACGGCTTTACGCGACCGTGCACCATACGGATGATGAAGCCGCCGAACTGTGGACCCAGTACCTGCCAGCCGAGCGCATCTTCCGGCTGGGCGACAAGGACAACTTCTGGCAGATGGCCGATACCGGTCCCTGCGGTCCCTGTTCGGAGTTGCATTTCGATCTCCGGGCTGACGGCGAGCGCCTGAAAATCGAATCCGCGGAAGAGTTCGAAGTGCTCGGCGACTCCGGGATTATTATGGAGCTGTGGAACCTGGTGTTCATGCAGTTCGACCGGGACGCCAAGGGCACACTGAATCCGCTGCCAGCCCCGTCGATCGATACGGGCCTTGGACTTGAGCGCGTCGCTGCCGTGCTACAGGGCGCGGACTCGAACTACCACACCGATGTCTTCGGTCCGATGATCGAACGTGCGGCCGGTGTGATCGGACGGCCCTATGCGCCTGAGTCAGACGAAGGGGTGAGTTATAGAGTGTTGGCGGATCACTCCAGGAGCGTAGCGTTTTTGCTTGCCGATGGGGTGTTCCCGTCAAACGAGGGGCGGGGGTATGTCCTGCGCCGCATCCTTCGGCGGGCCGTGCGTCACGCTTGGCTGTTGGGTCGACGTGAGCCAACCCTGGTCCACATCGTCGATGCTGTGATCGGCCAAATGGGTGCAGCGTTTCCCGAGTTAGTGGAACGCAAGGATCACATCCTCTCTACGACGCGCGCCGAAGAAGAGCGCTTTCTGACGACGGTTGAGGGCGGCCTCGACCGCATGGATGAGATCGCCCCAAGGCTTCCCGCGAAGCGGCTAGCCGCAGTCCGCGCCGGGGACGAGGCACCCGCCGTCATACCGGGAGCCGAGGCCTTTAGGCTCTACGATACGTTCGGTTTCCCGGTTGACCTGACTGCACTCCTTGCCGATGAGCGTGGGTATGTGGTCGACCAGGCCGGCTTCGAGTCGGCGCTCGAGGCCCAGCGCGAACGCAGCCGCAAACGCTCGTCGTTCGGCACAAGTGGGACCCCGGGGGTTGGGCCTGCTGAGTGGACTCCCGTCAGTGATGTAGCTTCCCGATTCGTCGGATGGGATCATCGAGAAAGTACCACCCACGTGATCGCTACGTCCGTGGAGACGGACGGCGAGGGTCAAACCCGAAGGTACGTCAAACTTGAAGTGAATCCGTTCTATGCGGAGGGCGGCGGGCAGGTCTCAGATGCAGGGGTGATATCTGGGGACGGATGGTCCATAACGGCCGATGAGCTCGGACGGGACGGTGAGGAAATCTGGGTTGGCGGCCCACTTAGCGGAGTGTGGCCCGACAACTCACCTATCGCTGCTACTGCGCAGGTCGACGCTCGGCGCAGGCATGACACCGAGCGCAACCACACAGCAACCCACCTCCTGCATGCCGCATTGCGGCAGGTGCTGGGCACGCACGTGGTCCAGAAAGGCTCGCTCGTCGACTCCTCGCGGCTACGCTTCGACTTCGCGCACACCGCACCCATGACCGACGAGCAAATCGCCGAAGTTGAGAGCATCGTCCACGATGGTGTTTGGGACGACCATCCCGTACGGTGGGAAATCGTTCCGCAGGCCGAGGCTGTGGGTCGAGGCGCCATGGCTCTGTTTGGCGAGAAATACGGCGACGAAGTCCGAGTCGTGGACGTGCCTGGCGTGAGTCTGGAGCTCTGTGGTGGCACCCACGTGCGCCACACTGGCGAGATTGGCGGCTTCCGGATTACCAGCGAGGGTGGTGTAGCTGCCGGAGTCCGTCGTATCGAGGCGGTCACTGGCCCTGGAGTATTGGCTCTCCTCGACAGTGCGCAGGATCAGATCGATGAAGTGAGTCGCGTCTTGAAGGCGAAGCCCGACAACCTTGTCGGACGGGCCGAGCAGCTCGTGTCGCAAGTGCGCGATCTGGAGGGGCTGCTGTCCGAACTCCGAAAAGGCGGCGGGGCAGGGGAAACCGTTGTCGAAGAGCGTACGGTGGACACCAACGGCATCGAGGTCTCCGTCCGCGTGCTGACCCTTCGAGCTCAGGACGCGGACGATGCGAGAAGCTTCGGGGACGCTTTCCGCTCGGGCTCCGCAGGCGTGGCCGTAGTCGCAGCGGAGTACGCCGATGGAAAACGCGGCCTGTTCACGTTCGTGTCCGACGATCTCGTGGGCCGAGGCGTGCGCGCCGATACGGTGGTGAAAGGCGTCGCGTCGCGAATGGGCACGTCGGGTGGTGGACGTCCACACATGGCCCAGGCTGGCGTAAGCGACGCCGAGGGCCTCGCACTCGCGCTCGCTGATGCCGGGTCGGTAGCCGAAGCAGCGATTCGCGAGGCCCTCGCGGGATGAGCGGATCGGATTCCTGGGCGCTGCCCAGACTTGAAGGCGTACCCTCCGTCCTGGCCGACGTCTTGAGGACCGCCTTGGCGAGGAACGATGATCCGGAGCGCGCGTCAGTCGCGCTACTGGACGATTCGCTGGAAGACGAAAACTCGCGAGATGGCGCTTGGCCACTTTTGGGAGCTGACGCACTCATCACCTACTTGTCCGCCGCCGCCCTCGATGGGAAAGAAGACCCCGAGGCCCGGCTCGGTGCCCTGTTCCGCCTCTACCTCGGCGGCGCGTGAGCGAAGAAGGGCTTGTCGACTTCCACAGCCATCTGGTTCCGGGAGTTGATGACGGTGCGCAGACGGTGGAGGACACGCGCGAAGGACTTGAGCGGATGGTTGCCGTCGGCGTGACTGACGTCATTACGACGCCTCACGCAAACGCTTCGATGCTGCATGAGCCCGAGCTCTTTGAGCGTTGGGTGGCCCACATGGAGGCTCAGTGGGCGTATGCGCAGACAGCAGCAAAAGGGCTGCCGATCACGTTTGTTCGAGCACACGAGGTCATGCTCGACGTACCGGACGCCCCACTCGCTGATCCGCGGCTCACCCTCGGCGACACGCCTTTGATCCTGATCGAATGGCCTCGACTTCACGTGCCGCCGGCGTCCGTCGCCGCCCTGCAGCGTGTGTTCGAGCAGCGCCTATGGCCCATCGTTGCCCACCCGGCACGCTATCAGGGTCTCGGAAGAGACCTTGCCATCGTTGGAGAATGGAAGCGTCTGGGTGCTCACCTCCAGATGAACTACGGCTCGATCATCGGCAGGTACGGACCGAAGGTGCGCGACAATGCGGTCCGACTCCTCGAGCGCGGGTGGATCGACAGCATGTCCACGGACTTCCATGGACGCTCCCACCTCAAGCTTTACATCAAGGAGGCGCGAGCCTTCTTCGAAGAAGCAGGCGCCACAGAGTCCTGGGCGCTCCTGTCGGGAATCAACGCCCGTCGTATCTTGAGCGGAGAAGCTCCGCTGCCCGTCCCGCCCCTGGAGATGCCGCGCGGGTTTTGGACTCGCATGAAGGGGCTCTTCGACCGCCCCTAAAGGAATAGCCCAGTGGATGGATCGATTGGCGCCAAACCTCTGATTGACTTGAGAGGCAAGACTGCGCTTGTCACCGGAGGCTCGCGAGGCGTGGGTCGGGCGACAGCCATCCTCCTTGCCCAGGCTGGGTGCTCGGTGGGGATCGGTTTTCGAAGTCGTGAGGTCGAAGCGGCCGAAACTGTAGCCGATCTTCAGGCACTCGGCGTCAATGCCTGGGCAGAGCAAGGCGACTTGGCGTCGCCGCTCGACGTCGACCAACTGTTCGCGCGTCTGGACCGAGAGTTCGGAAGTCTCGACTTCTTCATCGGCAACCACGGTATCTGGCCGTCCCAAGATGTGCCCCTCAGCGAAATGCAGTTGGATCGCTGGCGGCACACGATGGCTGTAAACCTCGACGCCATCTTCACGACCACCCAAGCAGCTCTGCGCCGGATGAACAACGACGGCCGCATCGTCCTCGTCAGCTCGACCGCAGGTCAGCGGGGCGAGGCCTACCACGGGGACTATGCCGCGAGTAAGGGAGCGCTCTTCTCGCTCATCAAGGGCCTGTGCGTCGAAGTGGGCGAGCGCGGCATCACCGTAAATGCTGTGGCCCCCGGTTGGATCCTGACCGAGATGTCTGAGGGTGCCTTTGCGGACGGAAGGGGTGCGCGCATTGCCGACGCGATTCCGATCAAACGAATTGCAACTTCAGAGGATGTCGCGGGCCCGATCGTCTTCCTTTGCTCGACACTCGCTCGGCACATCACCGGCGAGGTGGTCAACGTGAACGGAGGGGCCGTCCTTCCCGGATGAGCCAGACCCTGAGTTGACCCACACGCCTGAGCTAAGCGTCGGTGCTCTGCTCCGCGAGTGCGAAGTGCCGTCTGCTGTCCCGTGGATTGTCCGCACTCTGGAGGACCAGGGGTTCGAGACGTGGACCGTTGGGGGCAGCATTCGTGACGCAGTCCTCAAGCAACCGACTGCGGACTGGGACTTCGCTACCGCCGCTCGACCCCAGCAAGTTCAGAAGATCTTCCGGCGCACCGTTCCGGTAGGGATCGAGCACGGTACCGTAGGCGTCTTGAAAGACGGGAAAATGTTTGAGGTCACGACGTTCCGAAGAGACATCGAGCCACAAGGACGCCGCGCCATCGTCCAATTCGCAGATACCCTAGACGAAGACTTGGCGCGTCGCGACTTCACGCTCAACGCGATCGCATGGCATCCCCTAACAGGTGAAGTAAAAGATCCGTTCGGAGGCGCGAAAGACTTGCAAGGAAACATCCTACGGGCGGTGGGGAACGCCGAAGAGCGTTTCCATGAAGACTATCTGCGTATCCTTCGCGGGCTTCGCTTTGCAGGCCGCATAGGGCTGGACATCGAGGCGCAAACCTGGGCGGCAATGACGTCTTCGGTCGATGGTCTCACGACGCTCTCGTGGGAACGGGTGCACGAGGAATTGCTCAAGGTGCTCTCTTCTACGCGGCGTGCATCCGCGACGCTCACGTTGTACCACACCTCCGGGGCGCTCGCCGCGATCCTCCCTGAACTCTCAGAGACGCTGGACAATCCGGCCGATTGGCTGCGGACACTGGCGAGGGTCGACAGCCTCGGGATGGGGGACCCCGTATTAAGGGCGGCGGCGCTGTTCGCTCCCGTTGCGAAGACGCACGGAGTTGTGACCGTACTCGCCACCCTTAAGCGAATCCGCTTTTCCAACGCGGACGCCGAGCGGATTGCGGCCTCAATCGCCCCACCGTTCGAGCTTCCCTCTGCCGAAGCCGATCCAGCCGCCGCCCGTCACTGGGCAGCCGCAGCGACGCCGGCCTACCGCAGGGGACGCCTGCGTTTGGCTTTGGCAGATGCCCGCGCGCGATGCCACCTTGACGGTATCGACCCCGGGCCTACTCTGGATGCGATCCGAGCCGTCCGACACGAGATTCAATCGGGCCGCGCGCTCGCGATTTCCGACCTGGAGATCGACGGCAAGGATTTGATCCGACTCGGCGTGCAACCTGGGCCTGTCATCGGGACGCTACTGGACGACCTGCTCGCGTACGTACTCGATAAGCCAGAGCTCAATACATCCCAAGCTCTGCTCGAGCGAGCACGCATTCTGATCGCCCTGGACCCGCCATGAGTGTTCCCACTGGAGACCTGTTCGCGGGAATGGACGAGCCGGAGCGTCCTCCGCAGCGACGCCCAGCCACACCAATCGATGCCGACGAGCCGCTTGCTGCGCGCATGCGCCCTGCATCCATCGCTGAATTTGAAGGGCAGCGGCAGCTCCTCGACCCCGGCCGCGCCCTGCGCGCCATGCTGGACCGAGGGACACTCGCTTCCATGATCCTGTGGGGACCGCCCGGCTCTGGAAAAACCACGCTCGCGCACCTGCTGGCCTCCGCTACGGATGCCACCTTCGTGCAGATGAGCGCGGTGACAGCGGGAGTGAAGCAGATCCGGGAAGTTACCACCCAGGCTCGAGATCGACTCGCTCATACCGGACGGCGGACGGTGCTCTTCTGCGACGAGATTCATCGCTTCAACAAAGGGCAGCAGGACGCGTTTCTACCACATGTCGAGGACGGTACCATCGTCCTGATTGGGGCAACAACGGAAAACCCCAGCTTCGAATTGGTGCGCCCGCTTCTTTCGCGCGCGCCGGTTTACGTCCTTGAGCCTCTGGATGCGGATGCAGTGACTCGGCTGCTGGCAGCTGCGTTGGCCGATTCCGAGAGGGGGTTGGCCGGAGCCGGTGTCGCCGCGGACGCGGATGCAATCGCGTTTGTCGCCGAGGCCGCGGACGGCGACGCTCGTCGCGCACTCGGCGTGTTGGAGGCGGCGGCCGCGCTTGCTGGAGTAGGCGGTCGAATCGACATGACGGTGGCGCGCGAAGCACTCCAACACCGATTCGCCGCGTACGATAAGGGCGGAGAGTCGCACTACAATCTCATCTCGGCGCTCCACAAGTCGATCCGGGGTAGCGATCCGGACGGTTCGCTTTACTGGCTCGCGCGCATGCTTGAGGCAGGGGAAGATCCGATGTACTTGGCTCGACGCCTCGTACGCATCGCGAGCGAAGACGTCGGACTGGCTGATCCTTCCGCGCTGCGCGTCACGGTTGCGGCCCGAGACGCCTACCATTTTCTCGGGTCACCGGAAGGGGATCTGGCCTTGGCCCAAGCCTGCCTCTATTTGGCCTCGGCACCCAAGTCCAATCGAGCGTACCGGGCATTCTCTGCCGCTCGTCAGTTGGCGCGCGACACGCCCGCGGCACCGGTCCCCATCCACCTACGGAACGCACCGACCGGACTCATGAAGGATCTCGGGTACGGCGACGGGTACCGGTATGATCCTGACGAACCCGAAGGAGTGGCGAATCAACGCTACCTTCCGGAGGGGGTGGACGGGCGGCCCCTGTACGAACCGACGGATCAGGGGTACGAGGGCCGGGTGGCTCAGCGAATGACCGAGTGGGCGGAAGCCCGGAGGCGACGAGATTCCGACGCAGCTGATCGATAATCAGACCCCAGTCGAGCGGGCGGTGTTGGTGTCAGCACCGAACCGAAAGGAGGCTCCGGAGTTGGCGCTCGAGCACTTGGAGGAGCTCCGGCGTCTAACGGACACTGCCGGCGGCGAGGTGGTGGCGGAGGTAAGCCAGCGCATTGATTCGCCTCACTCGGCGACGTACGTCGGGAAAGGGAAAGTCGAAGAGGTCGCGAGCGCAGTGACTTTGGCGGGTGCCGACCTCGTGATTTTCGACGAAGAGTTGTCCCCGGTGCAGGGGATGAATCTTGAGAAGGCCGTGGGCGTGCGGGTGATGGACCGCGCGGAGCTCATCCTCGACATCTTCGCGACTCGCGCCCGTTCGAAAGAGGCACGACTGCAAGTTGAGTTGGCACAACTTCAATACCTCCTGCCCCGCCTCAAGCGTATGTGGACGCACCTTTCCCGCATCCGTGGCGGCATCGGGCTCAGAGGGCCGGGAGAAACGCAGCTCGAGACGGACCGCCGTCTCATCCGGAAGCGCATCGTTGACTTGAGGGAGAAGCTCACGCGCGTCGCCGAAGCCCGGTCGACCCGCCGCAAGACTCGGGTGGGTGAATACCGGGCGGCCCTTGTCGGCTATACGAACGCAGGCAAGTCGTCGATGCTCCAAACACTCTCGGGGACCGATCTCTTCGTTGAGGACCGGCTCTTCGCGACGCTCGATCCAACGACACGTTCTGTCGATGTGGGTGACGGCTACACGGTCCTCGTAACCGACACGGTCGGGTTCATCCGCAAGTTGCCTCACCACCTCGTGGCGTCCTTTCGCTCCACCTTAGAAGAGGCGCGTGAGGCCGACATCCTGCTGCTCGCGGTCGACTCCGCGCACCCCGATTGGGAGGAACACCTCGCGGTGGTGCGAGAGGTACTACACGACCTCGATCTGTCGAAGCAACCGCAGGCCCTCGTGTTCAATCAGATTGATCGCGTGGAGCCAGAAGCAGTGGACGCACTCCGCGCCCGGGTTCGTTCCTTTGAGCCCTTCCCGTCGATCTTCACATCAGCAATGTCGTCCGCCGGCATGCAGCCGCTTCGAGAGCATCTGCTCGCGGGCGCGAAGTCCCGGTTCGAAGCCTTTAGCGTTGACATTCCCGCGACTGATGGCAGCACGCTTGCCGGTCTGTATAGAGATGCCGAAGTGATTGAACGCACAGACCACGACGAAACCGTTACAGTGCGCGTAAGGGCGCCTGCTGATGTGATCGGACGACTAGAGAAGACCGCCGGCGTACTCGTGAAACGCCAGTAGACGTGGATCACCTAATGAGAGTGCGATTTGAATGAGGGAAGCTCGATGAGGTTTTACGTCAACATCGATCACGTGGCCACGATCCGAGAGGCTCGCCGGACCGACGAGCCGGATCCGGTCCGCGCCGCTGTCCTGGTAGAGCTGGCGGGTGCGGATGGCATCACCGTCCACCTACGGGAGGATCGTCGTCACGCAAGCGATCGCGATGTGAAGCTGTTACGGCGCACTGTCCGCACCGTGCTGAACCTCGAGATGGCGACTGCCCCGGACATCGTCGACCTCGCATGCAACCTCCGACCGCAGCAAGTCACCCTGGTTCCGGAGAAGCGCGAGGAGGTGACAACGGAAGGCGGGTTGGACGTGGGGAACCCCGAGACCCGTGGTCGTCTTGAGCCGGTCATTGAACGACTGCAGGAGGCGGGGATTCGAGTGTCGCTGTTCATCGACCCGACTGAAGAAGCGCTTGAGGCATCAAAGGAGTTGGGTGTGCCGGCCGTCGAAATTCACACCGGTGAGTACGCTCACGCGTTCACCGAACAGCACGGTGGCACAATCAGGGACGACAACCGGGTCCCGGGACGGACCACCGTCGCCGAGGAACTCGACCGGCTTCAACACGCGGCCACCTACGGCAGCTCGCTGGGTCTCGCGATTCACGCCGGGCACGGCCTTACCTACGAGAACGTTGTCCCGGTAGCCGCGATTCCCGAGATCGAAGAACTCAACATTGGACACTCCATCGTGGCCCACGCGGTGCTCGTCGGTATGGAGCGTGCAGTTTCCGAAATGGCCATGCTCATTCGTGACGGTCAGGAACAGGCCGAGATATCGGCCCGGGAGAGTGGTTTGCTAGAGGAAAATCTGTGAAGCTTGATTGGAAAGCCGCCCTGGGGATCGCGATCTCAGTAGGGCTGCTGTGGTGGCTCTTCAAGGATCAGGACCTGGGTGAGATCTGGGCCCAGATCAGGGCGGCGGACCCCAAGCTGTTTGCGGCGTCCATCGCCGTAGCGACAAGCGCCTATGCGATTCGCGCGGTTCGGTGGGGTGTACTGCTCGCCCCCGTCGCACCCGATACGACGTTCTCGAACCGCTGGGCTACGACCATGATCGGCTTTATGGCCAACAACATCCTGCCCGCTCGGATAGGAGAGTTCGTGCGAGCCTACTCGCTGAGTCGAGTCGAGCCCGTGTCGATGAGTGCGGCTTTTGGCACGCTCGTCATGGCCAGACTGCTGGACGGCGTTGCCTTGTTGATGCTCCTCGCGGTCGCACTCACGCTTCCGAGTTTCCCCGAGGGCGCGACGGTCGCGGGTAAGTCCGTCAGCGCGTTTGCCGGCACCATAGCCGGTTTGTTTACTGTGCTTCTGGTCGTCCTCTTCATCCTCATTCTGTGGCCCGAGCGGACCATGGGCGTGGGGCGGTGGGTTGCAGGGATCCTTCCCGATCCTTGGGGGGAGCGTGCGGTGGCTATGCTCGAAGCCTTTCTCGAAGGGATCGCCGCGTTGCGCAATCCCGTTCTGCTTACGAAGGCTTTGGTGCTTAGCCTGGTGCACTGGGCGTACTATGGGCTCAGCTTCTGGCTCGCTCTAGCGGCATTCCGCATCGACGTGGGTTACGTCGGCGCCCTGTTCACACAGGCGATTGTTGCGGTGGGCGTCTCGATTCCGTCAGCTCCGGGCTTCTTCGGGACGTGGCACACGGCCGCACAAATCGGACTGGTGGGACCGTACGGCGTCGACCCAACACGGGCCCTGGCGTTCGCAACGGGATTCCACCTTGCCGGGTTCGTTCCGATTACCCTGATCGGCTTCTACTATGCGTGGAAGCTGGGTATCTCGATCAAGGGAGCACCCGAGGCAGGGCCCGAGGGGCAGGCGCAGGCTCGGGCTGCCTAGCCGGTGAACCGAGTAATCGATGGGAACGCCGGCGCCGTCGAGGGAAAAGCGAGAGCCAAAATCAACCTCGCGCTCCAGGTTCTGGATGTCCGGTCGGACGGATACCACAACCTCGAGACGATCTTTGCCCGCATCGCGCTGCATGACTCTGTCAGCGTTTCGTCCATCGCGGAGGGCATCGAGCTCGTCGTGCATGGAGACGTCGGCGGGGCGAACGGCCCCAGAAACTTGGCCTACCGCGCGG